>OW028669.1:3337500-3422500 GCA_932294365.1 Diachrysia chrysitis
CGGTTGAGTGGAGACGTAGCGCAGTCGATGTTATCGGCAACGCAATGTTTGATGGTTCCAAGCGTGTGGAGCCAGCGCGCTCCCGCGTGATCCAGTCCGAGGACACCGCCAGGTGGGGAGTTTGACTGGGGCGGTACACCTGTCAAAGAATAACGCAGGTGTCCTAAGGCCAGCTCAGCGAGGACAGAAACCTCGCGTGGAGCAAAAGGGCAAAAGCTGGCTTGATCCTGATGTTCAGTACGCATGGGGACTGCGAAAGCACGGCCTATCGATCGTCTTATATAAAGAGTTTTTATCAAGACGTGCCAGAAAAGTTACCACAGGGATAACTGGTTTGTGGCAGCCGAGCGACCTGAGCGACGTTGCTTTTTGATCCTTCGATGTCGGCTCTTCCTATCATTGTGAAGCGAAAATCACAAAGTGTTGGATTGTTCACCCACTAACAGGGAACGTGAGCTGGGTTTAGACCGTCGTGAGACAGGTCAGTTTTACCCTACTGATGGCCGGTCGTTGCGATAGTAATACCGTTTAATCCCACAATAACACCGGTGTCGGACATCTGGTTCATGCACTCGGTCGAACGGCCGGTGGTGCGAAGCTACGTCCGCGGAAGCATCTCTGACCGCCTCTAAGAGAGAAATCCGTCTAGTCAAATCCGGCAAGGATACATGTGGAGACCCGGGAGTCGAGAGGCTCCAAACAATGTGACTTTACTAGTCGCGCTTCACCACGTGAGGTGCGACGTCGAAGCCCTTTTGGATCGCGGAGATCGATGCTGTCCGTTTAACGCGTGCATCACGGCTCCGAAGGTCCGAACTTACCTCAGTTCGATGTCGGGGCTCGGAATAGTCTGCAGACGACTTCCGTCCCTGGCGGGGTGTTGTGATCGGTAGAGTAGTTCTGCTACAATCCGTTGAGACTCATCCCTGAGCCAGGTGATTCGTCCGTTATAATATTAATACACGAACAGAACTAAGTTGTTTCAAATGAATTATTTTTTCACATACAATCATGAACGAATAATATTGGAGTCTCAGTGCAAAGCAATAGGGGCTTTCGGGAGTCAAAAATCAGCTAGGGTCCAGTGGCGTGCATTGGTTTTCTAATCAGGTAGGCAGACATTATGCAAATGCAGTAAATTACGTGATAAAGAGAAATTCCTAAAGAATAACAAACATAAATGTAAAAGTCAGTTTTCTACTCACTTTTTTTAAGTTTCATAATTATTATTTTGTGGTTTGGGTGTTTGGGCCTACAAAACGACTACTATATTTGTTTTGTCAACAAATGAAAACTTTGTAAAGGGATTTGCACGTAAAATATCTATACACTTTGGATTTTTGCTACAAACTACGCACTGTAATTTTTCCATGTTTATACAGATACATTTTTTTTGTTTAAAACACTTCAATCACATAACCACAATAAATAACAAATATGAATAATAACGAAAACAATACCAACAACAGACAGAAAACGCGCGACAAAAACAGGTACAGATTATAAATAAATATAAAAAAAAAACAACTAAGTTGCAACAGTATAAACTAAACCATTTATTAAAACTAAAACAAGTTTATATTGTTAATTTATATAGTTGTTAACTTAAAAAATATTATATTTAATTCAAAAGCTAGCTAAGTATATTAAAAAAAATATACTTATAACTGAAGATAATGTATTTTTATCATGTTGTAGCAGTATGGCCAATACCATTTTTTTATTTTACGTAGTTATGTTGTCAAACTTCTGTGTTGTTACTTATGTAATAAGCTTTTAAAGAGTATGTGAGTAAGAGATATTTATTTTTTGCTGTAAATATACAGCAAAATGTGTGTAGCTTTATAATATATATTATGATGATATTATGATGTTCCATCCTCTGTACCACATTTTTTGGCAATTAAAGATTTATTTTGATTTGATTGGCCTGGAAAATTGCGAACGTCAAATGTCAGAGCGCTACGCATGACAAATAGAGAGTCTTGCTTTTGCCGTATTATACTTAAAATTAGCGTGCGTCTATGAATACGCCAAAATCGTTTGAGTGAGCAAGCTTTACTTCACTTTACTTCGCGATGTAGTATAGTTTTGTATTGAATGTGACGTCATTATTTATTTTATTTGGTTATGTTAATAACCAAAGATTTCAGAAATTTTCAATACATTATAAAAGTTTTCAGTTTAATATTTTTTTCAACCTCTGGTTACATCTTATCGTATCAAATGATTAAACTGCACTATTTACCTACTTTGTAAAAAATATGGTTCATGTATTGCGAATTTGCGACTCATCACGGCAGTGTGAGCAGAAGTAGGATGAAAGTCGGAATTCGGTTAGAAATCACGAAAAAGTATAATAACTCGGTAACTACACAATCGGTAACGGTAACTACACAATCGGTAACTATAAACTCGGTAAATACACAATATCGTGGAACATAGATGGGGGTATTCGGATACCTCTAAGTGTCCTCTACCTCTGTCCACTCGATCGTCCATACTTTCTGGGACCTATAAGTATACATAGGTATACAGGATGCATGGTAAAGCAGTAACTAGTAACAGCTTTTTGAAATCTATAAAAAAGATATATTATTCAGGTAAGCTCTCACTTGACATCCGTGTCTAAAACGATTTATCTAAATATTAATCTATCCAAACATTAAATTAAATCGCCACGTTCGTATTATGAGAGCTGATATTGCTGATAATAAAACTTTCGTTCTATTAAGTTGATAAAAAAGTGAGAGAAGCCTACTTGCAAAACAATGGGAAGATTCAGACTTAAATATTTTAGTTACAAAATTAAATAGAACAACATTGAGCTTAGACTGTAAACTTAAACTCTCCAAAAAATGTGGAACGCTTCACGATTTTGCGTGTCATCCTTGCGCAGGGGCCATGCTAATCTTCTCTGTATCGTTCCAATTTTAGTATATGTACTGCCGAAGCAAGTACAAATGAAATGCACCAAATACTTGATCCATACCTACTAGCTTCGAAAACTTTGATTGCGCGATTCAGAATTCTATACGTTACACACTAAATGTATGGGAGCTGAGAACAGCGCCATCTGTTGATAAAGATACAATGTTATAGAGTAAGGCTGTGTTCACATGAATTGGAATTACTTAAACTAAAATGTATTGTAATAATACATGATACAATAATAATCAATGAGGATTTTCTGGTTATTTATTTAAAAAGTAATAAAATGACGTAAAGAAATGAATAAGAAAAAAAAACAATGATGTTCAAATCAAAATACAGGTAACTGTTTAAAATGATTTAATAAATTCATAAAATCAGAATTCAGATTACTCTGAGACATTATTATGGCTAATTAAATAAAATTAATAAATGCATTTCATATATAAAAAAAAAAACGAAAAATATTTACAAATATTTATCTAAAAATAAATTATGGACGGAATCCGTTTTAACTAAAATTATTTATTTTAAATTTTCTAAAATGTAAAAATACTTATTTTTTTATTAAATTTTAGTTTATTATTGGAACTTATTTTCCTTTAATGAAAAATCCTTGGCAGTTATTCAATAAGACATTTTTACAAAGGTTTTAATTTTTTACTTATAATATAAATTCGTATATTTTACCTATAATATTTAAATAAAAATTATTTTAATGAGTATGAACATTTAATTGTTATTCCTTCCAAAGACCTTTTATCAAATATCAAAATATTTTTTATTCAATATTTTTTTATATAGATTTTCACAAAATATTTTAGTTTGAGTTTTAAAACGTTAAAATACACATTAATACTTTTTTCATTGGATATATATTAAACCTTGTTTTAACATTTTTCATATAAGTCTAGGTCCCTAAAGGTAAATAAATGATCAAGCTCATTACAAACCAATTCAAATAACAATAAAAATAACTATCTCTCATTTTGGAAAAAAAAACTGTCAAAAAGTTAAAAAAATAATAACTGTTATAAAATTTATTTTATATAATCACAATGAACTGCATTTTGAATGTAAAAAAATAAAATTGTTATTTTTTTTTTCTTATTTAGTTAAATCAGTTTGCCAAGAAAGAGTTGAGATGTAAAGATATTATAATTAATTTTGTTTATAGCTATTGTTATTTGAATAATGATATTTCTTTATACTATATTGGCAGCTACAAGCTGACTTAAAATGACAAATTTTGTCATAAGACGCTCCCTTTGAATAAATAGTTCTTTTTTACAATAAAACATAGTTTTTGGACCAATAAGCACCAGTCAATATAAATTGTTTAATTTTTAGTAATTTAATAATTAATTTTCTTCAATTAGAATTAAAATATAATTATTTATCAACTACTAGTATAGTCATTTTAAAAAGGCTATTTTGCAAAAGCAATAACCGATTCTGAGATTTAAATGAAAATAAGTTTTTAAATAAATCTGCCTAATACTTTTAACAATATCATAGCCAAGGCTATTTCTGTTGCTATCAATTATTTTGTCTACAAAACGGCTATTTGACCACAACAATTTTCATTAAATAAATAAGGTTAATTAAGTACTTAAATGCTTTCTATCACCATTTCCAAATCGGCTATAGATTTTGCAATAGTATTTTTAAACAAGTGCGATTTTCTTGATTTTTGTACAAATAGCCGTTCTGCAAATCGGCTATAAAAACGGCAATTCCGCATTTCTTATAGCCTCTCTCTAGAACAGTAATATCTGGTTGATCCAGTCACGGAACTCGGATATCCGGGTGTAGACTCCTGGTTGGTTGGGCTCGGCGCATCCTATGCCCCAGGATATGATGCCGCCGAGGACGAAGCGGTCGTCGCGTTCACGACGGACAACCATAGGTCCGCCACTGTCACCTGAAATTATTATGGTGTGAAATTGTGTGGGATAATAATAGTGGTATCATTGGTTTTGGTTGTATTTTTTGATTCATGAGGTTTTGCAAATCAGTTCCAATTCATATCTACATACTAATACTAGCTGTCCCCCGCGACTTTGTTCGCGTGTTTTAGTTTCAACGGTTTTTCATTTTTACAACATTTTTCATTTATGCTCCGCTCCTATTGGTCGTAGCGCGATGTTATATATACAAAAATATTTTTTTAATTCGAACCAGTAGTTCCTGAGATTAGCGCGTTTAAACAAACAAACAAACAAACTCTTCAGCTTTATAATCTATAATATAATATAAAAATGAATCGCTGAATGTGTTGCTAAGCGCAAATGTCGAGAGCAGCTGAACTGATTTTGCTAATTCTTTTTTTAAAATATTCCTTGCAGTACGAGGATGGTTCGTACGTGGAATTTTTTTAATAATTAAAAAAAAATAAGGAATCGACTGTTAGGCGGTACGAAGTTTGCCGAATCAGCTAGTATTAGTATAGATATAAAGCTGAAAAGTTTGTTTGTTTGAACGCGCTAATCTCAGGAACTACTGTCCCGATTTGAAAAACTCTTTCAGTGTTGGATAGTCCGTTTATTAAGGAAGGCTATAAAGCTATAAAGCTATAAAGCATTACGCTGCGACCAAAAGGCGCGGAGCATAAATGAAAAACCGTTGAAACTAAAACACGCGGACAAAGTCGCGGGAGACAGCTAGTTAGTTATATGGTCATAATGCCTACTTTAATTTAATAAATTTAAAATTTTAATAAATTATTTCAAGGATTCTTAGTTATTTGTTTTAAATTATTGGAATAATAAATGGTCATGTAAGATACTAATAAAATAAATTGGTTTTTAGAAGTTGAAAACTGTTGGGGCTTCAGAGGCTTTCAATGAAACTCCCGAAATGTGGTAAATAATTTGGTAATAAAAGTTTTACAATATAAAACCAGGAGCGCACAGTAGTTTCGATGCCAAACAGATTGTGAGAGACAAAATATAAAACGTCGGTATCGGTAAGAAAAGGTCACTGAACGCCTAGACAAATCATCATAGCAAAAACTATTTGTAAAAAAGCAAGAACATTATAAAAGAAAATGCCTTCACTATTAGCATCGTACTAATGCCCAAGGGTTCAGTTTATAGTATCTTATTTATTATCATTTTGTGTCACCATTGAAACTTATTTTTATAAAAAGTTTTAAAACTGTTTATCCCTTCAAAAGCTCTGACGTTTAAATATTATTATCAACAACTCATTTATTCCGACTAGTCTACAAAGTAGCACTTTAAGAACTTCAATACAATGGACAGCACACTGATTTGTCCACACTTCACTGCTTCCTAAGTGCTCTGGCTGTGGAGAAGAAACGGCGCAACAAACTCCCCAGCAGCACGCTGTCATTTTGTATACAATAATAATAATAAATATAATTTAGGGATTGCGCAAATAAACAAGTGTTTGAGGTCGATAGGTACTACTATGAAATTAACATCTTAATCTAACATATTTCAAGTCCTTACCTTCACAACTGTCAGCGCCGCCTCTGCTGCGTCCCGCGCATATGAATATGTTGGGTATGTGCTCGTTATAGCCGGCGGCTTGGTACATAGCCTCGCACGCAGAGTTGTTGATGACCGGCACCTTCACCTCTTGTAGCACGCTTGGTAATGGACCCTCTGCAATGAGAAAAGGCTAATGAAAATGCAGTAGTTATAGCCGATGCAGGGATTGCTTCTGTCAAATATAATAGTTATTTAAAAAAAATCGTGCTTTATGGAATATTTAGTATCTATGTTTTGGGTAGGTTAACAAAAATCAAAACACACAATCGTTTTACACACACTTTGAAACACACAACCCCAAGTATAAAAAGATCAAACTGAATTCTCCAGTCTTAGCTTCATTATTTATTATTTAATATATTTTAGTCGTCCATTTTGTTAAGATGGTCACTCGTTGCCTATGCATTTTTGTGGTTCTTCCTCTGGTTGTGTCCATTTCATGGGATTATGAGAGCCAGGGAATAGAAGGCCACTGTAACTATCAAGCGGCCGTTACTAAAACTCCTCTCAGGAAATTATCCCTAAGGATTGTCTTTATATTCAAGTTTATGTAGCACATAAATACATACCGTCGAACAATCTTCCCCAGCCGGTGACGTAGGCGGTCTTGCCAACATAATCGCTGTCGTCATCGGGCACACAGACCGGCAGAATGTTGGGCTGGAATGTCACTGGCTCGTAGAATCTGAAGAGAACAGTAAAATTATGGAAATTAATAAATGTAGGCATTTATAGTCATCAAGCTCGAGGTTTGGGGCAGAGTTCTCGAGTAGCGACCACGAACCGGAAGACGCAGGGTAGGCCTCCCACAAGATGGACTGATGCCCTGGTGAAGGTCGCCGAAATCCGCTGAATGCGGACGGCGCAGGACCGTGAGTTGTGGCGATCCTTGGGGGAGGCCTATGTTCAGCAGTGGATGTCTGATGTCTTACGGCTGATATGATGATGAAGCTCGAGGTTTGCCAGCGGGCCATCTTAGGCGTACGAACACGTTACTACGCAACGAAACCCAAATCACTGACATTACCCAGGAAGCTGCCTAACTTAAATGGGATTGGGGTGGTCATGTCTGTCATAGGTCAGATGAGCTGTGGGCTAAAACAACTACTGAGTGAGTCCCAGGCAGACGGAAAAGAAGGTGGAGAGACCAACTTGACTACCGTAAAGACTGGCCCATCCTAGCTCAGGACAGAAGTGCGTGGAAGACGGAGCGGCCTTTGTCTTGCAGTGGGACAAGATGGGCTTTGTAGATTTGTAGACATCAAGGGATACAGTATTGAACAGCAGGTAGGTAGGTAAATCGGTTGTGGACTTAAGAGTATAAATAAGGAAACTATAGACACTAATTACTCTAGTAGCGCGTTTTCAAAACGTTTGTTTTTTTAACTAGAATTCCTAAGTTTAAAAACGACATGAAAAGCGTTTGCTTGAAATAAAAACATTTTGTCTTTGAATACAGAAGATTGTAACCCGACCAATGACAACAAGGAACTAATTCTTATTTATATTCCGTTTGAATCCTTATAAATGACACATTAAAGACACGGGTCCGACATCTTATTCAACATAAAAATTTATAACACTTTTTACATGTTAAACGCGTTACAAAAATGTGGGAACATTATGTTAAATTTGAAGATAACGTGATTCAAATACATATATTAGTATTACAAACTAATGTTACAGACGATTTTTTTGATGAGTGTTTTAGGGTTAAATTGATCCTAAGTTACGTAGTAAGTTATTTAATTTAGTTTCTACTAGCTGACGCCCGCGTTTCGTCCCGCGTGGGTGTCAGTTATCGCGGCAAAAAGTAGCTTATGGGGATTAACTTCATCAAAATCGGTTTCAGCGGTATCGTGAAAGCGAAACTAACAGACGGATAGATTACTTTCGCATTTATAATTTAGTATGGATATTAATATTTTGTTTTTTCTTTGTGTTGGTTAGGGAGGCGATACAGTAAAATTGATGTATCTAAGTGAATTCATAATACAGAATGAACAAATAAAAAAAAAATAGGTACCAAGTATTTTTGTCAGTAAGTTTTTTTTGTATTATGCATTTTAAGATGCATATCTTAAAATGCATAATAAACAAAGTGATCAAGACTTTCAAACTTTCAGACTCGACACGACCTTCAGCAATGAAGATCTTAAAATGGCGTATCTTAAAATGTGTAGTCAAAGAGGAAAAAAAAAGTTAAAGAAAAAACACTAAAAATTTCAACTCCAACCTATTAGGTTATGAGATACAGTCCGCTGACATACGGACAGACGGACAACGGAGGCAAAATAATAGGATCCCTTTCCCAGCCTTCGGGTATAGAACTCTAAGAAGTATAAAAATATATTATTTATATCCAGCTAATTTTGTATTTATATAGCTAATTTATTTAGTAGGAAATGGTAACAGCTAATAAAAATAACAGTTATTTACGCAACTCATTAAAAACCCGCTACCAGACCATTGTTACGGTATTATTTAATATCCATATAAGTGTTAATATAATAAATGTTTATTACATTTAAATAAACAACTAATCACTACTATTATAAAGCTGAAGAGTTTGTTTGTTTGTTTGTTTGAACGCGCTAATCTCAGGAACGACTGGTTCGAATTGAAAAATTCTTTTTGTATTAGATAGTCCGTTTATTGAGGAAGGCTATAGGCTATATAACATCACGCTACGACCAATAGGAGCGGAGCATAAATGAAAAATGTTACAAAAATGAAAAACCGTTGAACCTAAAACACGCGAACAAAGTCGCGGGGGACAGCTAGTACATAATAATAATCTTGTTCTACATATAAATACATACGATTATTTAAATTTATGCATTTAGGATAGCTGTGTCCGCGTATAAGCCATAAATTTGCTAAAAATAGTTTTAAAAATATTTTATTTGTGACTCAATGAGTTTGTTTACATATGTGACCTAATTTGTCCCCTTATAAATTTAATTTTAATAGCGTCTATTATAAAATTTACAGAATTAAAATCGGAATCACAATTTTATTTTCTTTAAATATAGGTACAGTATAAGATTAATAAAATAAAAATGGGATCAGAATTATTACATTAACAAAATATACAAAAAAAATGCAATTTTCAATGAAAAATATTTGAATTTTGGCATGGTATATGGTGAATTAGATTTACACTGCAGAAAAAGGGCAGACAATGTTAATAGGTTTAAAAAACCGGATAAGTGCGCGAGTCTGACTCGCGTACCGAGGGTTCCGTACAAATTTTGCTGATCGTCAACGTTAATTTTCAAAAAACTAACTTAATTGTGCGGTTGAAATAATGTTCTCTCATACATCGATGTATGACACTATCAATTTAACAACATGTAAATATAAGTTTGTAAACTACGCTACGCTTGCTACGCACAAAAGTACATTTAATTTTCATTAACCATCATATAAATAGATTTCACAAATATATCTATTTATATAAATAAACATTGATACACTGACTACCAAAAACAGCGAGTGACGTAGGGTGAACTGTTAAGGTCAAGTGCAGTGGTGAGTGACCGCGGAACGCAGACAATATGGACGACCACAAAAAATGTGCTCGGGGTTCTGTATGTCATGAGTAACACTGGAAATTTAGTACTTATATTAAACTAGCGATGCCCCGCGGTTGCCGTAAGACCTATTTTTAAATTTTTCTCATTTCTTCAGATGTTTTTATCGTTATTCTTCTATTCGGGGTGGAGACGAACCCAACAAATTAAGTATTATAAAAATCGGTCGGCCTTTTCTTGAGTTATAAACGGTGTAACTAGCCCGACTATGTTTTTTATATATATATTTATTTATTTTTTACGCGAGTGTTTTCTGAATTGAAAATTAATCGAATTTTGATAGTAGTCAAATCCTCACAGTTCTGAATACCAGTCAGTTACTATATGGGATCCTGTACCCAGTTGTGGAGGTCATATAGGCAAGTATATATCGTCTCAAGTAAAATACGGAATTCAGCTGAATCCGGTAAGACTGGAAGCCGACCCCAACATAGCTTGGGAAAAGCAAGGAGAGAACTACATTATTTGACTATTATGCACATGACGATTTATTCTGCTTTTCTTTTGTCCAGCCTTTGCCTAAATAGGGGGTGGAGTTGAATCTGCTGCGAGAAAAGAGTGGCGTAGTAAGAATAACTTTGGAAGGTACTTTGCATGTAGGTACTTAAGCGGTGACCACGATTTGTTTAGAATTACAATATGTGAGTACAGGGTCCACCTGTCTAATCCGGCGGCCCCTGTCTTCCGTCAGATAAAAGAATCTTTGATTTTAAATTTATCGGATTACAAGGTACTCTTTTTAAAATATTCAGGATCATAGTGTGTGGTATATGCGGGTCTCAGGCAGTACCATCCGACAAATTTCACAAACCGGCACTGCCCTGCAAAACGTATGTCGGATTACAGGGAGTCCGTATTGTACTGTAGACTGTATATGTGAACCATCCTATAAATATTGTAACATCTGTAATTACATTTACTAAGAAATAAATAAAATTCTCTTTTCTACACGAATAACTATTTCGTTTGCGAGTAGGCGGAGTTACGCGGACTGGAGAGCCAATCCGGAAATGCAAGACAGAGACAACACTAACGGCTTGCTTTCGGGACGGAAAGAGCTAAACATATATGTCAAGGTCGCGAAAGATTGTCTTATAAATAATAACGTAAGCGACAATGGAAAATCTCATATTAATCGAAGTCTATCGAATGGAATAAAAAATCAATCTACATATTATGATTATGCATCAAATAGTGTAAAAAATATTATTAAGTTGAATAGTTTAGTGGATTAAGCAAAAAAAGTGTTTTGGTAGAGCTATCGAGGAAAGATTTTTTAATCGTGTAACTGATCGACATTTATCTTCATCATATCCTCTGCTATCTAGGAACTGATAGGATGATAAGAAAAAACGATATACTATAGATAAAAAAATTGTGTATCGCCTTAAGGATCCCTAAAAATAGTACCAGAGCGTGTCTTAACTTCTAACTGTTTTTATAACGACTCATATCTGTTTTAAGATCTGTTGATTAATATACATTAATAATTTTATAGCTTACTAGCTGACCCGTGCCCACTTCGTTGGGCATAATGTTAATAATCCTTTTTTAGTACATATGATCTAACGATTTAAATTATTTAATTAATATTAAAAATTTATTTATCTATACTAATATTAAAAAAACTACTTTTTGTAACTTAAATATAAAAGTTAGACATATGCTGTCGTTGACTTTTTTGTAGGCATTTTCAAGCTCCACATCTTTTCTTTAGAACTCAAAAATATATCTTTCATAGTTAAGGCAGCGTTCGTAAGAAACGCTTTCGTTCGACCGTTTATTCTCCGATTCACTTTGCAAAACGGGCTACCACGTAAAAGCCTTTTTATTTTTCGGTTTTTTATATAACCTATGACACTCAGCAATAATGTGGCTTTCTATTAGTGAAAGAATTTTTAAAATCGGTTCATTAGATCCCGAGATTACCCCTAACAATTTAACAAATATACAAACACACGAACTTTACTTCTTTATAATATTAGTATAGATAATTATATTTTTATTAGGTATAGATATAGGAATGCGGAGATTTTTAACATGCGTTGGTATGTTACATTTTTTAGTTTAAATTTGTATAGTTTTGCAAAAACACCGCGATATATTTGACATAAAAATAACTTAATTTGAAATTTAAATTTCCTTTGTGTAATTATAACCAAGGTTTAATGCTGAATCTAAAGTAATGAATTGTTATTGTACTGTCCTATAAATTTTCTTATGTCTAATTCTACATTCAATGTCGAATGCACCTCTGCAACTAAATCACTAAGTCCTGTTTTTTCAATCGACGAATAATTTCTGTTAGTGAAATATATGTAATGATAATAATTATAATAATGTGACAGTTTTTGTATGGAAGAACTGTCAAAAATTGAATATTATACCTCGGATAAAATTAAGTATTAGGCGTTAGAAAAGTCAACCCTAAGTCAATAATACCTAAACATTTTGATTACTAGAGACAAGAATTTGACAGAGGTATTTGTAAGTTTACCAAATAGAAAATACAACATTTAATTTTTTTTTATTCTTTTTTATTATTTGCGATTTACACGACCTGTTGAAGCTAATGTCCATTCTGGAGCTTAAATGAGTTCAATTCTTCAATTTCCATGTTTCCAACAAGTTTATAATCGTCATTCGTACTCGATTACGGAGAACTTAGTTCATTGGAACTTAGTTCGGTAATGTGACATCACCGCTTTTAAACAAACTTACCTAATAAACTATTTTTAAACGAATCTATCACTGTTTATTATTTAGATTTAGTTTTTATGTCTTTGCAGATATCATATCTGCTAATGTGTAGAAGCCGATATGAAGCCAAAACGAATTGATAGAATATGAACAAAAATAGTTATATTTCAATAAATTTGCGTAAACCTCAGAAATATTTAAACTTACCTAAGCAATGCCAGATCATATTCAAAGGTGGCGGGATCGAAGTGCGGATGGCTGGCGACGATCTGAACTCGTCTCTCCACGAAGCCGTAGGGCTCGTCGGTCTGTGCTAGGTCATGTTCCCCCAGCCTGACTAATAACTCTGATGGTGGGACGCTGTGAAGAAAATAGAAGACTATTAGTTTAAATTACCAACAACCATTTATTCTGCATTCCAGCGCTATGCAGACGATGGACAATTCCTCCATTGGGCAACTGGAAGGCAAAAACTAATTATAAAATAAAAAAATCTACACTTGGCACGCTCCAGTAACATCACACACATTGCTCTGAACCCAATGTAAGTAGCTAAAGCACTTGTGTTATGGAGTAAAACACAACGAAGGTCACAAACACCCAGAACGAGACAATGTTAAAAAGTAGTTTTCTAAATTGAGCCATCCGGGGATCGAACCCGGGATTCCAGAGGCAGGGACACCTCGAAAACCGTTTCTATTTCCAAGCATATAATATTGGGGAAAGACCCACCACACGTGCCTTTTTGCCTCTATGGATGGAGATGTATATTAGGTACCACGCAATAGCTAACCTTGAAAAAAATACATGAAACAACCTCACAACGCTACTGACAATGCGTATCGGTAACATTTGGTGTAATAGGGAATTTGCACAATACACCGATTTCGTTTAAACTTTTGCATCGAATGCTATTTCAGTCTAATCCATAACGAATTGATTGATTTATTTCAATAATTCAATAAAATACAAAAAAAAAAAAAATAGTTCGCAAAAAACGCGGGATATATGACATATCAGAACGCACGCCATTGGTCGGTGCAAATATGACGTCACGGTACGCGCTGCATTAGTGTTATTGTTCCCGTTGACAACGACTCTGACATTATTTTGACGTCAATATGCGAACTGAGAGACAGAGAAGATGGCGCCTGTTTCAAATGCTGACTCATAGGTGAGAATTATTGGTTATTTTGACGTTGTAAATCACAATTTTTATTATGATGTTATATTTTTTAGTGTTAAGACGCTGTAATTGAACAATTAAGCCCATAAATATACTGGTCTAGAAAAGCCTAGTCTTTGATCAATATACTTCTTCTTCTGAGATAATTCACGCGTAATCTGAGCGTAATATGAGCATTACGTTGTTTAGTTACGTTACACAAATAATTATATCGTTTGCGAGTAGGTGGAGTCTAGCTGAGTGGAGAGCTAATCCGTAAATGCAAGACAGACATAAGTATTACTAACTGCTTGCTTACGGGACGGAAAGACCTAAACATATATCAAGATCGCGAAAAATTGTCTAAGAAATAATAACGCAAGCGACACAATGGAAAGTCTCATATTAATGGAAATCTATCGGATGGATTAAAAAATCAAATAAACTAAATGAAAAAAGCTAAAAAAATTGTGTATTGCCCTAAGAATGAATTTGCTATATTCATTTTTATTGACGTTTCGATGTGCTTCCACTCTGTTGTAGTATCTATGAATATAACTCTAACAATACATGTATGTTTCATTTTAAAGAAAGAATATAACTGATCATATTTCATATCGTTTCATGAGTGTAATAAGGAAATTCACAAATTAATATTGACATTGACGCTACTCAATAATCAGTAGGTCATCTTAAGGAAAAACATGGCGGGCCATGAGTGCAATTTGATTTAATAAATTATCATCATATTATTTTACAAGAATGTGGCTCAGGTATATGAATTATTAAAGTATTTATAGATCATGAACCTTGCCTCACACGGTGCATTTCAATAATAAAGCAATATAATATTACAGAGATCTTTTATCAAATATGCTCAGAGAAGGAACGAGCATTGATCACCATGCTTGCTTACCGCGAGATAGCAAATTCAGATTTTTGTAGTAAAACTTCTTTACGCACGTTTGACTTGGGGAGTAAGCTAGTGAATGCGTGACGAGAGCGTTACGAAAAGTGTGATCGGGCGAGGCGAACGGAAGTTGAGAGGAAGGCATAAGTCAGTGAAGATAGAAAAAGAGAGTTACTTTTGGTATATTATTACATTGGGCAAGAGAGAGGTGCGAGCACTAATTTTCTTTCTCTCTTTCTCTCATAGCCAGTTACGTTCCGTATATAAAGAAGGTTTACTTCAGTCTTGTGGTCTAAAGCACACTCGTTTTTTTTTTAAACTATCTTATTTCATGATATTTGCTGCACCGTTTACATATTAATTCTGCGAATTAAATCCTTTTGTTAGGAATCGTGTATTTTTTTAATCGAGCATTTCATATTAACACAATAATTATAATGTCATTAAAATAGCTTATGTGATAATCTAATAGGTCTGTTTATTATAGAAAAATATGTAAGTATTGCATTGAAATTACAGAATAATGTAAATTATTTTGATTTCTATAATTGAAATACTTTTATAATTATAACTTTTGCGTAACAAATTGCACAATAATGACTTGCAAATATCTCGTAATAGATTAATAGGTACTTAAATATCTACAAGACCATAAAAGATAAATACATTTTTGCATAGTATAAAACAAGTCGCTCCCGCTATTTCAACGCTTAGATCTTTTAAACTACGCAACGGATTTTTATGCAGTTTTTAGAAATAGATAGTGATTATAGGGGAAGGTTTGTGTTTATAATTCATTTATGTTTTGGTATTATCAAACTGATCAACGGGCAAGTGACTGCACATCTGCAATATCACTGGCTTATCTTGGGACAACTCACACACGGCCCACTGATCCCAAACTAAGCAGAGCCTGTACCTACTATAGCATTTAATACCCTTCATATTAAACCAATAAAGTGATCAATCATGTTCATATTAGCAGACTTGCTTAAACTTTGTCTGCACCGCCAATTTTTGCAAAGAGCATTGTTAGAAAACATAAATTTATATACATAAATTAGGAGTGTGGCATGTTCGACTGTCTTTATTTGTCAAAATCCTAATTTACGTTTTTTTTTAAACTGGCGCAGCAAACTCGGCTTTATGGCTGAATACTCCAACATTACTTAATTTTCAAGCATTTTTAAATGTCTATACTCAGACTACATACTTACTAAAATTAAAGTAGGTACTTACTGTTCAACACAATGTGCTGCCGTAATAGCCCAATTCTCGTTCAATAGTGCTGCACCACACTTGTGCAGATACGTTGAAGTCCGGTACTGTCTTAGAGAGATCTGCCAGGGCCATTGTCCAAAGCCGGACTTCGTGCCACCCACGATCCTGCCCTGCGGTGCCTGCCAAAGTCTTCGCCCGCAAACTGCGAGTACCAATAAAGTTGAATTCAAAATCATTGTGTCATTTATTAGAATTTTATTACATTTATTAGGAGTGTGAATGTTTTATTTGGTTTTTAGTTTGATTTATTGGGTTAGTTGTAGATTTATTTGATAGTTGAGTTTATGTTTATTGATTTATTTTTTAGGCAAGTCTTAGGTATAGATTCATTTGATGCTTGGTTATCTACGCGAGGATTTTTATGATTTATTTCAATGCATTAAAGTTCATTTTTATCTGTTAAATAATTCGTTTTTTGTTACGTATTGAAAAATAAAACACTATCCATGTTATTTTGAATCAAAATATGTTTATATGGTTTCTTTTTAATTCCTTTTAGTTTATATTTGCTTGTATAAGGTTTATTTAACATCCACCATGAATATTTCGTCTCAAAAATACAAGCTTAGTTCTTTTAAAGGTCGTTGTACTACGACTTCTGATTATTATTTACATAAGTCTAATAAAAACTCTAGGTAAAGACTTTATTTAGAGCTAGGTATAAAGCTAGATGCAATGGAATTTTCTGGTAGCGTTTAATTCAAGGTCAAAATATACATCTCTGCTCAATCTTTGGTTACGACAAAAAGACAGATAAATCAATTTTTTGTTTCAAATCGGGATCGATTTAGTCTGTTTTTATGCAATTCGACGATGAAGGATTTTAATTAAAGTTTTTACTTAAACTGTATATAAGAACTTTGTGGTCAATTTATTAACAACTTTTAAGTAAAGTAACGATTAATGTTATGTTCATTTTCACTTATATTTGTTTATTTTACTTTTAATTCACAATTGTAGAGTACATAATCACAAAACACTAGTTCACGACGAAATTCATCCGTATAGTCCCGTGATTTCTTTATTTTTTTCATACTTTAACGTCCAAAGGACCTCTTTCAGACCATTCCAAACACTCTTTTTAACGAACGAACGAGTCTAAATCACCAGTTTCAATATTTTGTTAAAATAAGTACTTTGTATTGCAAATGTGACACTTAAATCCCGAATATTAAGCCATCACTTCATTATCTAAGAACCACAATTCAAAAACACGGTAGTCATTCGTCATTTAAAATTATGTTTTTTTTAAACGTCAGGCAAAAGCCACAAGATTCGTCCTTGCGAACGCCTTGGCCGTGGCGTGCGGTCGCCGCGCGATCTCACTACTCTTTGTTTGAACATCGAACAGTTTTTTATTTTTTTTATTATTGTTTATACACTGGCTGTATAACATTTTGTTGGGACTACAGAGGTCTTTAACCTGCTTGTAGTTATTTTTATGTTGTTATTTTGAAATAAGAATGAAAGTGGAGGGTTGTAGGGTTTTTTCTGTAATTTGGCAGGTTGTAAACTACTTTTTAATCCCGTGTTTTAAGTTTTTTGTATTAACGACTATTAATTTTATAATTAATTCGTTGTACCTTAGATTAATTATGAATAAATTTATTATTTTTTTTTAAACTCGTAAACTTTCATTTAATATAATTTCGGTACATTGCTAAGTCGATACAATTCTGACAACCAGACTTACTATGGGATACTGTTATGCAGTAAAATGGGTTGTGGAGATCAGATAGGCAGTCGTTCCATCCAGTATTCAGCTGAATCCGGTAAGACTGGAGGCCGACCTCAACATAGATTAGGAAAAGGATAGGTAGAAGACAAAGAGACATGAATGACTCTACCTAAGTTACATACCAATAGCATTGAACTGTCTAAATATATAAACAAACATACTGTAGATATTATCGTGGGAATCGTTTAAACATTTAAATTAATAATCGCCATTAATTTATTCTCAAAAAAATAATTGACCGTAATAAATAAAGAAATAAATAAAATAAGTGAGTTTAACAGTTCTTAACTAAGATGAATCTGTATTTCTTTTTTAATCCTTGTTATGCTAATCAGAATACGTTGAGCCATGAGTCATATTATATTATCACTAGCTGACTTGGCAAACGTTGTTTTGCCAGGACCCTTGTGTGACAACATCTTAGGGTACAAAAAATAGCCTACAAGCCTCTTTACAGATCTAGATCTACATAATATACACAAAAAAATCTTGAAAATCGGTCAAGCCGTTTCGGAGGAGTTTGATAACAAACACTGTGACTCGAGATTTTTATAAAGAGTTCCCCAGTTCGACTCGCGACACCACCGCCGCCGCGTCAGCTCATGATTAGGGACTCCTATTGAGTCTGAATCTAGTCGGGCGATCCCGAGAATATGCGTGAGTAAACCGTTTTGTTTTAAATAATTATAGAGTAAATTTTTGTCATATTCCAAATATTTCAAATATAATCAAAAGAAGAGAGTATTAAAAGAAGATTATTGTATTGAATTTATTGATTGCCCCATTGCTGGGCAAACTATTTTGAACTAACTGTCCCCCGCGACTTCGTGCGTGTTTTAGTTTTACGAGTTTTTCTTATTTTGTGCGGTACCCTAATTCTTTTGAATATTTTTTTTACCTTCATGAATCAGGCTATCATATAAACTATTTTTTAGGGTTCCGTACCTTCGAGTTCCTGATAAATGCGTCATTGTAACTCAGTGATTATAAAAACTAAATATTCTTATCAGTTAAAGAATTTAGGAGGCGTGCGTTTGTATTTGCTTTCGACTTTTTGTTTCTTAAATCTATTTGAGATAGGGACTAGCCCACCACACATGCCCATCATTGCAACTCCTGTAAGCCAGGATCTACAATGATAACGAATGAATACCATCGAAAAGTTTAGCTCGGTGTGTCCCAGGGAAACGATTGACTGTCTTGGAACCCGCAACGAAAAAAATCAGAAGTAGTAAATAGGAGAAGGAAGAGATTTTTTTTTCCACTTCCCTCCATTGCAAGCGGGAGACAAAAAGAAAAGATAGGCCATAGGCAAAGAAAATATAAGACAACTGAGTTAGGCCCAGTTGCCTAGCACCACGAATCCCATTATCTCTCTTTGAGATTATAGGATTCTTGGTATAGCGTATATCTACAACTAGTGACTCGCCCTGGCTTCGCACGGGTAACACAGCACTATAGCCTATATTACCCAGGGATATAATATCTGTACTATAATATTATAAAGCTGAAGAGTTTGTTTGTTTGTTTGTTTGAACGCGCTAACCTCAGAAACTACTGGTTCGAATTGAAAAATTCTTTTTGTATTGGATAGTCCGTTTATTGAGGAAGGCTATAGGCTATATAACATCACGCTACGACCAATAGGAGCGGAGCATAAATGAAAAATGTTGCAAAAATGAAAAACCGTTGAAACTAAAACACGCGAACAAATTCGCGGGGGACAGCTAGTCTGTAATATAATAATAATATCTTGGGTTAATTGACACACGGCCATCTGATCCCAAACTAGGCAGAGCCTGTCCTATGGTAACCAGACCACGGATGAACATACTTATATATTTCTAAATACATACACATTACACAATATAGATAAATTACACCCAGACACATAACAAATGATCATGCTCGTCACACAAAGATTTGTCCAGGTGGGAATCGAACTCACGTCCATCGTTTTAGCAGTCAGGGTCACTAACCACTAGACCAATAGGCCAATCAATGAGATAATGTAGCATTCTAATGGTGAAAGCATTTTTTAAAACGATCCAGTGGTTTATGAGTTTATTCCTTACAAATGCAAATAATTCCACTTTATATTATTAGTATAGATATAAATTGTTTTTTCTTGAGCCAATAAACAAATATTTTGTACAGAATTGTTTTTAAAGTATCTTCTTAAACTGCACTTATATCTGCAAATTAGAGTTTGCTATAGTTAGGTAAAAAGATGACACATATTTTTCATCATAGTTCAAAACATATTTTTATTTTTTTTATGTAATCATGATGCAGTTATAATCACTTGCAATAATAATAAATAAATAAATATGGACATCACATACATTGCTCTGATCCCTTAATTAAGTAGCTAAAAAGCATTTGTGCTATGGAATTCAGAGACAACGAAGGTACCACAAACACCCAGACCCAAGATAAAGCTAAAAAGTAGTTTCCTACATTGACCCATCCTAGGATCGAAACCGGGCGTTCAAAGATGGCGACAAAGATGGTGTGTACGCCACTCGACCACGGAGGTCGTCAAATGTCAATTTCGTGTTTTCGTTTATTTCATAGTTACAATAAAATGTTACTTTAAAATTACATTATTACACAGTTTATTTTTAGCTTGTAAGGTTGTTGTAGTTTTAAATACTGGCAGTAAATCTTTACAGTATTAATTGTGGCTTATCAACTTAGACAGAAGGTTATGTAATTAATTTACAATCTTCATATTGTACGCTAACTACATAATTAGCATCTAACCTGCAACTGCACTTTAGATTGCTGCTAAGTAACATATTATTACGCAAGACTTAATTAATCAATTCTTCTTATATTTATTAGTAAGAGATTTAATGACTGGCAGAATAAACGGCGGAGTAGTATTAATCAACTCAGAAAACATATTCCAGTGTTTAAAGTATTTTACATGGGTCACTGCCTAAACATACCTACATCACCGCGTCTGTCTATCTGTCTTTCTGTCTTATGGCAGATTTTTTCAATGCTGTATATTTTTTATTTGTGAAATAAATTTGACGACTGACAGATTTTGTTCGAAAGACCTGTCAATAAAACAAATTTTCTCGGATAAAACTCGAGCTGGAAAAATCCGCCCTTAACGCGATATACTCAAAAACTACCGCACGAATTTTTATATAGTTTTTACCAATGGATAGAGTAATTTATGAAGAAGGTTTGTGTGTATAATGAAATACACACAAAGCTTCCTCATAAATTTTATTCGGTTTTGTCTACCTAAACCGCCAATATTTAAAAAAATAGTATCTAAATTCATCTTTTCTACGCCATATACGCCAGTATAAGTTTTTTACCTGATCAGAATTCTCATGTATTTCAATAAATCTGTAATTAAAGACTCTAATCTAGTCGTGCGTGACTGTGGGGACATTTTAATAATTAACACGCTACTTAAGTGTGGTTCACACTTGAGTAAATTAATATGAAAGATTTTAACTGACGAAAATATTAAAATAGTACGATATTTTTTTTGTTTTACGTGTTACATTTTACCAAAAATATGTGGCTTTATTATATTGTTTAAAAATTTGTCGGTCAAAATCTACAAATCATTTTCATAAATTGTAAAAATAATAGTTAATTATGTTTTCAGTCAATGGTACTTAAACGTTTTATGTTGTATCTGCACACAATTTGATTGAAACCGTCTTGAAAAAAGTCATTCTTTTTATAGTTAGGTAACTAATTATACCTATAATACCGGCCTATAAATGTCCCACTGCTGGGCACAGGCAAGCATTGATCACGCGCGACCACGCTTGCTCATTGCGGTTTGGCGATGGCAGATTCCAATTATTGTAATCCAGGTTTCCTCACGATGTCTTAGAATAATTAAGAAAGTACATATAACTTTAAAAAAGTCACATTAATACTTGCCTGTAATGGGTTCGAACCTGCAACCTTGTGCTTACAAATCCGTTCATTAAACCACTAGGCCACCACTTTCATACCTACCCGATTTTAAATAAATATATGCTTTAACTGCCAAAAAGATCACGAAAAGAGTCTTTCTTATAGTATGAATTACTCGTTAAATTTTCCCCTATATTATTTTTTGCGCATCACAAGATATGCTCTGGTAGTGACGATAACTTAAATTTTTCTTTGTCTACTAGGTTCACAGCACTTTGAACCCTTACCTATTTGACCTTAGTTTAACCGACAGTTAACGCCAGTGCACACACAGTTTAACAGTCAAAACAATCACACAACAATGGCTGTAATTACTGTAGTTATCAAACAATTAGTTAGCCTCATGCCAGCTACTTCCTTATTTGATTGATAAAGGTTTATTATATTTTATGTTAGATTATAAGTGGGCCTTTTATACTATGGGGACAGAGTAACATATTTTTGTTTTTGAGAAATAATAAAATGACAATTTGAATGATTATGTAGAGTCAGCAAACAAATTATTAGTTAAAACAAATTTATTTTTTATTTTAGAAGGAGATTTACGGTCATTTTCAATAACATATCTGTAGATAGTTTTCCCTACTAGAGATCGATACTGGAAGCCGACATAAACATAGCTTGGGAAAAGGCTCGAACAGATAGGAATTTGACATACTTTGTATGGCGCTTAAAAGTTATCTTCTATCTCTAGTAGGGAAAATTATCTGCGGATAGGTTATTGAAATGGTAGTCAGCGAATATTTATTTGTGTCTTTGTAAATACATCAATCGAGTTTTTATTTTATGGGTTAGCAGTTGAAATTACCAATTATCATTAACCATTTTTAACGAGTTTATGAAACTAAAAAGTATATTTGGTATATTAAGGTATTAATTATTAAAAATTGTATCATAATTATTATTTAATTATAGTAGAGCAATTACTCCCAGTGGCATAATTCTGTTACAAAAAAAAATTATTAATAGAAATTAATATTGCAATAGGTAATAAGGTATAAGCCATTAATAAGTACATTGTTTAACTTGTCAATTGACTTACATTTATATATCTATGAATGTCAAATGCAACGATTAATATAACGGAAGCTAATTAGAATCGAAGTGAATCGAGGACAATTAATTATGATTAATTCGGAATAATTATGTGACTATTATTCCATCATTTCTTGATTTATTGTTGATCACAATGATAGGAAAATATGTATATCGATTTCGAAGGATATATTTTGAGGTTAACTATAGTAGACGTATTTAATGTGTTTCTTATGTGTTATTCCTTTGTGCGTTTCATACTAGTGATATTTCTGTGTGTGTTTTAGAATATACTCATAGATAAAATGCATTGTTCTTTCATGAGATCAATGAGTTTTATTTTATTTAATATACAATGTTTAGACTAGTTTTATATTGTTTTCACGTAATTAGTGTAATTGATTTCACTCACAACTTTAAAGGTTTTAACCGACCTTCTAAGTTATTAGTTAAAAGTTTAGGTTTGACTGAAATATAAATTCTTTTTGTTTTATTTTACTATTTTAATCTTTAATATTTTTTTGTCAGTTAGTACAAATAAATTATATTATGAGCAAAACTTACCGTTCTTATAGTCGGACATGTTAAGAGCTTCCGTCGTGGTTTCCGGCGCCACTGTTGTCGTGATAACCTCCTCTGCAAGTATAAAACAATATATTAATCTAGACTAATATATAAAGCTGAAGAGTTTGTTTGTTTGTTTGAACGTGCTAATCTCAGGAACTACTGGTCCGATTTGAAAAAATCTTTCAGTGTTGGATAGCCCATTTATTGAGGAAGGCTATAAGCTATATAACATTACGCTGCGAAAGGAGCGGAGCATAAATGAAAAATGTTGCAAAAAAAAAACCATTGACACTAAAACACGCGGACTAAGTCGCGGGGGCCAGCTAGTACCAAATAATATTTTAATTTCATCGTATAGAGTTTATATGAATGCTTTCGTAGTTGTAATAACTAATCAAGGACTTCACTGTCAATGTAGTTGGGACTTTAAGTAAGGACTTTGTAGCTAATTAGTTTATAAGATAATAATATACTTAAGTATCTGTTAATCTGCCAACCAGTGCCCTTACTCTTCAATTAAATTTTAATTCCAATACAATGGCTATGCAAAATTGGTTTTATTATTCAGTTTTCTTAATAAAATGCTATCAATGGAAGGAACTAACTGGAATCTAAACAATGACAGTATTTTCTTTGTATTTTTTTGTTTGTGTCCTGTTAAATGAATAAAAATTTTGCATTGGTATTGTATTAGGATGGGGTCGATGACTGGGTATAAAAATACAAAATCTAATTAGTCCGTCAGTTAGATAATTAAAAAATATTAAACACGTATTTTTTTCTTTTTCTAAATAAGAAAACATTAAGTATATAACGCGCATCAAAGTTCAGCAATACCTAATAACGACAATTTGAAATTGTGACGTCATGTGTCATGCCAATCAATGTATCGTGAGTTGTAGGTTACGTAAAATAAGAAAAAATACGTGCCTGATCTAACGGACACAAAAAAGATATTAAAATTTTGGCGAAAGTTTATTAAGGGGAATTGAACAACAGAATAGCATCAATTTCATCAAAATGAAGTAATTACTCATTGGTAGTCTTTTAAGCCTTCTCTTCCCTCTGCCCTGTCTGTCTGTCTGTTACACTTTCACGGCTAAACCGCTGAACTGATGTAAATTAAACTTAGTATGGGTTAAGCTTGGATCCTAAAAAAGGACAGGCTACTTTTCGCCGTGATATCCGACACACACGCGGTCGAAACCGCGGGCAATAACTAGTCATCAAATAAATAATACTTACCAGTTGGCTTAACACTTTCAGTGGTACTTGTAGTGGCATTCTTCTCACTAACAGTTACAGTACTCTCAGTAACGTTTTCAGAGGAAACAGAGCTGAAAGTAGTAAGTCCAGTACTCGAAGTTGATGTGACTATCGTTGTCTCTGCTTGAGTTGTTGATGATGGCAACTCTGTTGTAGTTGATGTTGTTGTTGATGATGAAGACAGTTGGGTTGTAGGCGCTTCAGTTGTGGTAGTAGAAGGCGTTGTAGGTAATGGTGTTGTGGTCGTTGTTAATGGAGCTTGTGTTGTGGTTGTAGTAGTGGTTGTTGTTGTTGATTGTGTTGTTGTGGGTGGTGCGGTTGTTGTTGTAGATGTTGAAGTTTCTGGTTTTGGTGGTATCGTTGATATTAACACCCAGCCTTCTGTTGCCCATTTTTCTGAAACGTTTTAAGAATATGTTAGTTATAATGATAATATTATTTTGATCTTGAAAATGTATTATATCCATACATAGGTATCTGTCATAGGGTAATTTTAAACATTGTTAGTTTAATATAATTATGGGAATATAATGAACTAAAAAAAGTCGTACGTACTGGGTATGAAAAAAATATATATATTTCTTCGACCAGATAGATAAAAAAAAAACAATTTATATACATTAAAATTCAAAAAATGGTGATAGGCTGTATTGTAGTGGTTTATCATCTTGATACATATATTCATTTCATGATATAGTTCACGCTAAAAGGTTTTACATAATAATAATAGTATAGTTAGTAATAATTAATTTTTTGCTAATCTACGTTTAAATATAAACAGGAAATAAGTAGTTGAAGCAGATTATCTTAAAGAGGATGTATTAATTTTCTGTTCACAGACATTAATCTTCTTAAGGCTTGGACAAAAAATAAGTATTATCTTTAACGAGGGATTATTTTGATACTTCTACGACCGGCTTGCATAGCGTTGGGACTACGTTAAATACAGCTAGTAAAAAAGAAGAACGTACATATATACAACGTTTAGGACACTTAGACACTTAGACGCCTCCGGTTTTTAAAGGCTGATCAACACAAAAAATTGGTAATTACCAGTCAAACCTCATGTCAAGCGCTGTCATTGGTTGTTAATCTTCTGGTCAACCAATCACAGTCGTAGATTTGAGAACCTAGCATTTCAGAAACCAGGGAGATTTTGCTGTCGTCCTTATTTTGATAGTTATTTAAGTACATACCATACAGTGCATTATACAAGACGATTTTTTATTGTTTTTTTAATCTTTTAATAACAATCGTTTTGTATCCGATATAGAGGTTTTCGTTTGTACAACGAACAAAATCAACTTGTATAGTTTATTCAACTTTTAGAACTAGACGTTATTTGCCAAGGATAGCAAACTGATTAAAGTTTTTTGGGGCAGCCCCCTCCTATAAACTACTGATGATGTTTTTATCTAGCCTTATACCTTTACTGTCTGCTTTGCTAACTACACAAAGTTCTTCAAAATCATGAATTAATTTAGCATTGCTATTTCAAGCAATGAATTTCGCACGAAATTCTTCACCTTGACTTTAGTTAAAAATCTTAGATAAGAAGGGCCGTGAAATAAAGGTTGACATAAATTCGTGATGCTATTTACGGAAGTTTTAATAATTCAACATTATATTTAAGCATTTTACCAGTTATGACGTACTTACTCAATTGCAACTTAACTATAGCACATTCTTAAATGTCTTTATGTTTGCATCTTTACACCTGAGACAGCATGAGATTTACCGGCAATTTAAAACTGAGTTGCGTTTAAATATTCGGCCATTCGCTACGTATTATTAACTAGCTGTCCCCCGCGACTTTGTTCGCGTGTTTTAGTTTCAACGGTTTTTTATTTTTGCAACATTTTTCATTTATGCTCCGCTCCTATTGGTCGTAGCGTGATGTTATATAGCCTATAGCTTTCTTCAATAAACGGACTATCCAATACAAAAAAAAAATATTTTTCAATTCGAACCAGTAGTTACTGAGATTAGCGCGTTCAAACAAACAAACAAACAAACTCTTCAGCTTTATAATATTATATAGTATAGATTAAATTACAAGTCATTGTTAACCATAAAATGAAGATGACTCGCTATGTGGAACTCTTTCTGCGTAACCTTTTCCTAAGCTATGTTAGGGTCGGCTTCCAATCTTAACGGATTCAGCTGATATTTTAAGATGAAGTGGCTGCCTTATTTGGTAAATTATCCCGTAGCAAGACTGGTTGTCAGAATTTTATAGATTAAGTAATGGTATTTGAAACTCATTACATTAAAACAATTTAATTAATCAGATTATTGTACAAAACCTTGAATTTTTAAGTGTTCTCATATTACCTAATTGTATGTTTACATTATACTCATGAATTAGACTATCTAGAGATTTTTGTCCTGGTTTGTTATTATTTAAAAATAATATTTAAATGTGTAGCCCTAACTAACCCATATATACCTAGATTATCTTTAAAATTTGACTGTACGGATAGCCGAGTAGTAGGTACATGGTACCTATATGGGCGCGAGGTGCTGCGGGTTCGATCCCCGTCTGGTACAAACATTTATGTGATCCACAAATGCTTGTTCCAAATCTAGCTGTTTTTTGTGCATGTAATTTGAATGTTTCTGAAACCACCGCGACACAAGGATTAAATTCTTTAATGCGGGAGACGTTTTTAACTAAAAAATTAAGAATTTTGGATAGAGTCTAAAATAACTGTTACAATTTAACCGCAAACTCTTAACTACAAATAGGTACGTTAACACTTATCATAGTGTTACCCGTTACACATAATTTTACGGTAGTGATTGTCTTAATGAGCACATACATACAAATGTAATTTGATGATGTCATAGAATAAAAAAAAGATTTTTATAGTCTTTATTCTATAAATTCTGGGCTCATTAATTTTTATAACATTTATCAATTAACTGTATATAATGTAAGCTACTAATTATAAAGTACGTGTTATCATATAGTTGCATAGCTGAAGACAGAATCGACAAGGTATTCAGAGAATAAATTTCAACTGACAGAATAGTTAGCTATGACTGTAATTGATAATGAATAGTCAGCGACCAACTGCACGGTTAACTGACGAAATTTTTGTAATTAAATACAAATAGTAGAAAGAAAAACTTAAACGTCAGGCAGGACTTGAACCTGCGACTACTGGATCGACGCGCCAGTCGCTTTAACAACTAAGCTACTGCCTGGAATTTAAAATTTTGTCTTCTACTACTTTGTATGTAATTAAAAATATTCGCTATGCAGAGCGAATATTTTTAATTAAATAGGCCTTAATGCGTAACAAAAATAATAAAATAATAAATGAAGAAGTTTTATTTTGTTAGTTTCTATCAGGTAAATCCCTACTCAACCAAAGAAATAAGAAATTGGAAGAATGCTTATTTTATATCAATAAATTAATGAGTAAAATATCACTCTGAACCCAAACTAAGTAGCTAAAGCACTTGTGTTATAGAATCACAGACAACGTAGGTACCACAAACACCTAAACACGAGACAGTACATAAAAGTGGTTTTCTACATTGATCCGTCCGGGGATCGAACCCAGGACCTAATAACTAGCGACACCTTGAAAACTGAAGACCAAAGATTTAATTTAATTTTTGACAACCTCCGTGGTCGAGTCGCGTACACACCGGTTTTCAAGGTGTCGCCAGCTCTGAGGTACCGGGTTCGATCCCCGGCCGGGTCAATGTAGAAAACCACTTTTCTACATTGTCCCGGGTCTAGGTGTTTGTGGTACCTTCGTTGTCTCTGAATTCCATCATACAAGTGCTTTAGCTAGTTACTTTGGGTTCAGAGCAATGTATGTAATGTTGTCCATATTTATTTATTATTAATTTATTTAAAAGTCGTTTGACAAAAATCACGGAGTTACGACTTTTCTCACGAGAGTCGTGAGCCTACATAGGTAAGTAGAACAATGTGGTCACGGAAAGTAAATGTTCGTGATCGATGGCTGATGGAGTACCGTTCAGTCTTGGACTTGGGCCAATTAACCTACGATATCCATAAACAGCCTGGAAAATATACTAGAGTAAGGCTTTTATCCAAAAATATCTTACACATACTTAATTAAGCTTACGCTTATTTTGCTATTAACGTTGTTGTCGCATATTTTAAAATAATTGTATTTTGAAACATTGTGTGGTACATATTAACTTTTTTTTTTAAAGAGTAACCTATGGAGTTTCTTGCCGGTTCTTCTCTATAGTGACATTTTGGAACCGCGCAACTAGCGTCATTTAACGTTTTGAAAGTGTCTGAAAAGGCCTACTTGAAATAAAAATATAATGACTTTTGATTTTGCCTTCGAGAATTTGTACTTACTTTGTATTTTATCATTTGCTCTGTAACTGACTAAACCTCTGCTAATTAAGGTCTTTTTCTCGAATCAATTATATAAGATAATCGAAACGATATAACTCACCAAAGAGGTTTTTTAATTAAACATTCTTATTATTTATTTGGTGGTAGAAGGAAGATGGGGAGCCTTCCTGATTGAGTAAGTATTCCCCCTACATATGTCTATGCTATCTTAGGACGTGGCAGCCTTAGAGTATAGGTACATATAAATGCATAGAGTGCGTGCATTGCTAGTAGCCCGTTGTGTCGAGCAAATTTTTACCTTGAAGTACTACGCTCCTGCTGTTTTAAGTGATTTTCCGTGCGACGAAACGAATATCGATGGTTCCGATATTATTAGAGTAATGTTAGGTTTTGAGATAGTTTCAATAAAACGACGCGCTCTGTTTTAGCACTAATTTTACGATTTAACTTGTTCATACTAGTGCCTACAGTTCATACTCGATATGCGAACTCTATAGATTACTTATTTTTTCTCTAAGATGGCAGCAGTAAGAAAAATAGTGAGTGGTAAACCCATCCAAACATGGTCACAAAATGAGCAATTTAAGTAATTCTTAGTAACTAATTATTACTTGGTTTCAATCTTCAGATTACAGTAAATTACAATAACCAAACAATAGTACACGTAATACCTACCGATCCCCTATTTCCCACAAATCTGTCATATAAAAAGAAAGTGAGGTTACAATTTCACTAAGACAATGCAATGGGTTTGACCTGGCGCGCGTTTGACCTAGATACGTGAGTCGGTTCCTAAGTTGTCAAGCTTAGGTTACCGACCTCAAACTGGATGGATAGCACGTCTTGATTGTGAAGGTAAAGGTCTTTTATTTACCTATTATAATAAGTCAAAAATTGGTTGTCTGTAAAGTCGGGTTACGGACGATAATTTTACGTGATTAGGTCACAAGCCGAACGTTTACGCCGCTTGACGCACGGCTCAGGCAGAACGTGACACTTTTTCGTGCGTGTAGCCGGCGTTCATCGATATATAAGACGTCATCTCATCAAAAACTTTAATAAGTATTATGTTATTTTTAACGACTGTGTGCACGCATGACCGTATCAAATAGATAATCTGCTACCACTGCGCGACACATTGGACAAGTATTTGTGTGATGTACCAAGTCTGGGTGTTCATTGTGTATGTAATTAGAATTTTGGTAAAAAGCCCCGGGACACTATGATCAAATTCCTTAGAGCGAGATTCGTTTTCTATTAAAAAAGAATAATTATATCTTTCATTCTAAGAACTAGGGATTTATTTAAACTCGAGCTGCACCCCGCGGTTTCAGCCACGTGTTGATGAAAAACAGTGATAATGATCACAATGAAAAGTAGCTTCTACACTATTCCAGGTTATAAACTATCTATGTACCAAATTACATTCAAATCCGTTCAGTCGTTTTATTATTATTATTGAGTAACAAACATCCATCCATTCAAACTTTCGCATTCATAATATCTCACTTATTATTTTACTAATGTAAGAAAATAAGATAGTAGCTGTAAGATTGAAATACCCAGACTCCTAACAATTATGTATTGACTATACTAATATTTGTAAAGAGACAAGTCACATACAGACAGTCTTTAATGTCACTTATATCACTTTGCCAATATATGTTATTTTTTTTTTAAATCCGTCTCCCGCCCTAAGGAATTTAAACCTCGTGTCGCGGAGGTTTCATAAACATTCAAATCACATGCACAAAAAATACCCAGACGTGTAACAACCATTTGTGGATCACACAAATGCTTGTCACACGCGGGTATCGAACCCGCAACCGCACACAGTGGTAATTGACGTGGTGATATATACCACTCGGCAGACAAAACACACAAATTTTTGTCCCAATCGCATACTTAGACATATTTCCTAGCACAAAATACAGCCTATTCTTCCTTTGGTTCAGGCCTAAATTATCGTTATCGTCATATACTTTACCATAGTGTATTTTCAAGGTGAAGGCTGTATTTGCAATAATACTTACATGAAACAATGTTTTATTACTATGTAATTTAAAATGTAATTAAATACGTGCTTCAGCATAAGTTACCATTATACAAAATATCATGTAAACGCAATGTAGGAAGGTACATAAGCACTAGTATAACCATGACAATTAAAAATAATAGATTCAAATCAGAAAATTTTCAAGGCACTATATCATCATCTTTTGAATTTCCAAAGACAAACAGTAAGTATATTTTTAGGGTTCCGTACCGAAGAGTGCCAAAAGGACCCTATTACTAAGCCTTCACCGTTCGTCCGTCCGTCTTTCTGTCTGTCAGTGGGCTAAATCTCAAGAACCGTGATAGCTAGAGAATTGAAATTTCTACAGAGTTTAGACAACATCTCTGTTGCCGATTTAACAAAAATGAAGAGGTTTCCATAAAATGGAGCGAAATCCTTCATGCGCAAGTCTGACTTACACTTTACACAACAAGTTTTTTTTTGTAAAATATTTAACTCATTTCGTTTCTAAAGACTATCACACTTAAAATGTTAGTTTTAGTGGTTGACCTCATTTTAATTTTACTAACATTATCATTTTTGGTCTTCGCCACTTTATGCATATATTGTAAATGCAAATATTAGCAGTTAGAACCGCTATAAATTAGTAAACAAACACATTTTCGTGTTAGTTCGTCAAGTGAACCCATTGAGTCATTGAACTTAGATTCAAGGAATGTGTAGGTGGGTGACGAAAACATGGATGACTAAAATTCTAAGCGGTATTTTAATGCTACTCATTTATCAATGCATAATGACGAAATTATAATGATTAAGCACTAAATCGCCTAAAGATTCTACGAAGTAAGAGGAAAATCTCAAGCTACAAAACATACAGGAAAATCTCTAAAATGTAGATAACTTTTGAAGACCCAAAATTCCTGTTGAAATTATTTAGAACGTACACAGAGAAGAAACAGTAAAATTGTGTCAATATGAGATTTCTCTAAAATAGATCATTACTTAACCCAAAAAGATCAAAAGTTATTAACCTCAGTGCCCTGATACAGCAATTAATTTTAAATCCAATACAATGCCAATGCAAAATTGATATTAGTTTAGCGAACATGTGATTAAGAGAAAAAAATACGATCAATAAAAAGAACTAACTGGAATCTAACCATTGACAGTATTTTTTTGTAATGTCTTGTCGTTGGTGTGCCTGCTAAATGAATAACAATTATGCATTGGCATTGTATTAGAATTTAAATTCATTCAAGAGTGACCCCAGTACCAATAAAATATTTTTTAATCAAATTGGAAATTAATCCTACAGAAAAATTCTAAATTGATAATCTAATCATCATTATAGCCTTTGGTCTTACATACTCTTATTTTAATTTAGTAAAGTATGTAAACTATTTAAAATTCACTTACCATCAGCTTCAGTAACCCGCTCCGGTTCTTTCGTAACCTCCTCAGGAGTGGTTTCCACCTTCGCCGCTTCAGTAGACACTGACGTCACAACAGGTGACGTAGGAGCTTCGGTTTCCGTAACCAACTGTTCAACTTCTGTCGTCGAAGCCACTTCAGTGGTCTCAGTTACTTGGACAGTTGTTTCTTTAAGACCTTCAGTAGCCGTAGTTTCAAGAGTAGCTTCGGATATTGTTGTTCTCTCTGTTGGTTTTTCTGTTTCAGTTATAGTAACTTCAGTAGGGATTGTCACTTCAATGTCTTTTTCAGTTATTGGAGTAACTGTTGTCGTCGTTGTTGATGATGATGGTGCAACAGTTGTTGTGGTTGTTGTTGATGATGAAGCGGTATTGTTGATGTAAGTGATAGATACTGATGATGGTCGAGTGAATATAGGTTTGGAACTTGTTGATTGAGGTAGTATAGTTATGTTAAGTCTAGGTGGGATCGGTAAAGGTTTCTTGGTCGCGGGCCGTTTGTTCGGCGGTCGGTACGGTGGTTTTCTGCTTGTGTTGTAAACTGCTATTGGTTTTATAGGTCTGGGTTTGTATGTTGATAATTGAGGTCTGGTCTGGTTGTAAGGCTTATGTGTTGGTCTGAACGTAGGCCTAGGAGGCTTGCGAGTAGGTTTAGGCTTTACAGTCGTTGTAGATTTTGTAACCTCATCGCTTTCAGCCTTTTCTGTTACTACGTTATTTATATCACCGGAAACAGTTTGGAATGTAGACAATTTTATAGGTATTTCTGTGATAGGAGCTTCAGTGGCTTTGCTTTCGGGTTTTATCGTAGTTTCAACCATAGCAACTGTTGTGAATTTAACTTCATCGTTAACTATTTTGTTATCAATAGTAGTTTGATCATCAGATTTCGTTTCTAAACTCAAAGATTCTGTTCTATCTAGAACGGCACCAGATTTTTCAGTTACAGTAGTTTCTATCTTTTCCGTTGTTGCTTTCGTTGGGAATATATCTGGTATTTTACTGGCCGTACCTTGAATTTTATCTTCGATTTGTGGGTGAACGAAGTTAGCACTGTCTATTGAGTTATCATCAATATGATTGCCTATTATCTGTGGTAGGATGGTCTTATCAGGTATTTGACAGCAAGATCCAAAGTAGAATCTGTCGATGCAGGTTCCAAGATGGGTCCCGTTGGCTTTTAGGCAATCTATGGCGAACATACACATACCTTCCTGACCCGTTCTTCTTGATATGCACGGCAAGTGTCTTATATTTCTAGCTAGTGGCACTGGACCTGGAAAAATAGAAAAATTGGTTAATATTCTGCAACTATTGAAATAATTTACTTGTAAATAAATGTTTTAGAACAAATGGAGTTGTTAAACAATTTACGCCCTAATACTAAATCGTAAATCAGTTTTAAGTCTCACTTAAGTCTCATGCTGTCACACTGTGTCACTTGGAGGTGTAAAGTTGCGACAGATAGATATTTAAAAACGTTTTAAATTTAAATGGCGTTTGAGTATTTGGGGGTAAGACATTCAATTCGCTTATATGACGTATACGCTATTATTATTTGATAGACAGAGTTTCTATAGATGAAGGGAATAAGTCGACTAAAATTGCTGTGACCCCTGAGTTTGTTTCGACATTTCTTTTCAGAGTAGCCAGTTAAGAAATGTCGAATCAAGCGAGCTCAAAAAGAATATTTAAATGACATGTAAAAGTTATTAGTTACAATAAAAATATCAGGAAACTTAATATATCTACGTACATCATAATGTTTTAAGGTTAACTTTACAACTTAATACATTGACTTAATAAAAATAAATAATTCAATTAGTTGGTAAATTAATGTGTGTATAATTTATTAAATTGTTTTCAAGCGTCAATAGTATTTAATATTCAAAAGTAACGGATTCTAAATTCCCTTTCGATTTTAAATCGTAAGGCAGACATTGAATAAAATTAAAAGTTAGGCGCCATTTATTTAGTCAATTAATTAACGTGATTAAATCAAAATGTCTATGATAATATGGTGGGCAACGTCAAAGCAGCTCAGCAGTAGCTAAGCAGCTCATTAAATGGGTCATGGTTTGAGGAGACCACGCACACATGGTTCAACTGTGAAAGCGTGTCATGTCTTAAAAACGTAAGGATTAGTAGATTAGGTGCACATAAAAGTAAAAAACAACTGACTTTACTGTTTATATTATGGGACCAGCTCTGAGGTATCTTTAAATAAATGTGGACAACATCACATACATTGCTCTGAACCCCAAGTAAGTAGCTAAAGCACTTGTGTGTAAAATTCAGGGACAACGAAGGTACCACAAACATCCAGACCCGAGACAATGTAGAAAAGGGGTTTTCTACATTGACCCGGCCGGGGATCGAACCCGGGACCTCAGAGCTGGCGACACCTTGAAACCGGTGTGTACGCCACTCGACCACGGAGGTCGTCAAATATATATTAAATACCCTATTAAAGACGAAAATATTTTTGGAATTCGATCTACAATTGCTAAAGATATAGCGTAACAAATATACAAAAGAAAACATATCGTTGAATTGACAAACACTTTCTTTTGAAGTCGGTTAGAAATGTGTAAATAGTGTAATATTAAGTCCTAATTTGTTTGTTTGTTCAATTCGGTAATTTAAATTCAAAAACAACTGCAGCGATTTCAGAAATTCTTTTACCATTTGATTGCTACATTATCCCTGAGTAACATCTAATCTATACTAATATTATAAAGCTGAAGAGTTTGTTTGTTTGTTTGTTTGAACGCGCTAATCTCAGGAACTACTGGTTCGAATTGAAAAATTATTTTTGTATTGGATAGTCCGTTTATTGAGGAAGGCTATAGGCTATATAACATCACGCAACGACCAATAGGAGCAGAGCATAAATGAAAAATGTTGCAAAAATGAAAAACAGTTGAAACTAAAACACGCGAACAAAGTCGCGGGGGACAGCTAGTAAGCTATATAGCTGTGCTACCTGAACGAAACCGTGGCAGGTCGCTTGTGTAAATATATTGATGATTAGCTAAGATACAATATAATTTAATTTTAGTAGCGCACTAGGAATAAAAAAAAATCTAAGTAGGTTTTCGACTGTATAAAATATAAATATAACGTACTTAATTTTTGAGAAAAAAACATACATTCAGGGGCACATAGGAACTCCTCCTTTTTGGAAGTCGGTTAAAAAGAAATATTACTCACAAATAGGACGTTCATGTTATGACATGGGTGACTGTGTTTTATTTAGAGTGAATCGAATTATTGAAGGTAAAAATCAATTAGTTTATTCTTTGTTCGATACCAATAGCGACATCTACAGTATTTTACAGTAAATTTCAAACACTGGGTTTCCGATCCAATAACAGATACATACAATAGATGGCAGTATAATTCGATGATTTTTTTCTTTGTTATTGAGCAAGGTAGCTGGCGCGGTTAAAAAATCCTTAGGTCTTTATTAGTAGTTTTCGTGTAAATGACTATTGTAGTAAAAGCGTGCATAAGGAAAAATTTAACACACTTTCAATTCTCAAACAAACAATCATATAACATATTTTATAATAGTTTTAAGTTATAATTATTGTAAGTAATATATATTAATTTATTGGCAAACGATGAAGGAATACATCTTGAGAAAACCAGGATTCCAAAAAAAAATAATCTGAAATCGCCAAACCGCAATGAACAACCGTGGTGATCAATGCTCGTGGCCTGTGCCCAGTCTGTCTGTCGCAATGTATAAAAATTTGGTACACAGATAGTCTAGAGCCTGAGAAAGAAAGAACATTTTCTACATTTTTCCGTAATAACCGACATCGCGCGGGCGGAGCCGCGGGAAACAGCCAGTAAAAAATATATAATAATAATAATAAGAGCTGGCGAATCACCACCTGCCTATTTGATTGCATTAACATGTGTTAGAAGGCAGGTGCCATAGTTTTCCGATTTAGTTCTAATGACCAATCCACTAACATTTACCTACAAATAGCTAATTTTTTTATTTCACATTCATAATTTACAATAGCTTTGTATCTACTTTGGACCGTTCATATCTGTTCTTCCATAGAGCAGAGGTGGATGGGCCCCGGTAGATGTCCCATCCCAGTTTGGAGTAAAGTTCTCAACAAGGCCACTGCGTGTTGTACCTGTGTCCCCGTGTAAGCCTTTCAAAGGACCGGGTATTTTCGCTACTGAGGATAGCCCGTGAAAAACAAAAGATAATAATAACATAAAAATCCTATTCCTCCTGTTTTTGTTTATGTAGAAAAAGTAAGCCACTGGAACTAGTGACACTACTGAGATATGAGGTACTTTTGTTGACTTATTTCCTCAATTTACTGTGATAGTAAAGTCCTTAAAATAGACCCCTAAGCCCCTTAAAGATGTAGTTAATTTAATTTACGTTAACATTTACCCTAGGACAATTAAATCAAAAATAGTGCTTTTGGCCCTAAAATTGAAATCGACCCATTCACTATGATTACGTACCAAAACGGTGTAACCTATCCAAACCACGTTGTTAGTTACGTAGACGTATTGTACACAAACTGTTTGTGTTACTCCAAGTACCAAGTACCCATCACTGACCATTCAAACTTATAACGGGTTACAACAACTTTGACCGACAGATTAACTCCAAAAACAAGTTTTACTGTCGTTACTGTGCAAGTCAATTTGAGAAGTTCAAATTGGTTCAGTACTTGAAATGAAGTTACAAACATTTTAATACAGATTTGCACCTACATTATTTGGTCACAATAATTAAAATATTCAAATTTCCTATTTACTTTTCTTTTAAAAAAAAACTGACCCCCTCACTAGAGAATTTAATCCCTGTATCGCGAGGATTTCATAAAAATTCAATTCTTAGACACAAATAAGACTCAGATTTGGAACAGATATTTGTGGATCGCACAAATGCTTGTCCCATGCGGGGATCGAACCCACGGCACGTCGCGCACAGTGGTAATTGGCGTTGTGACCTACACTAGGCTCTAGTCAACTGTTAAATATGTCCGTTAATATATTTTTGCCACTGTGTCTATTTACAAGCCTTTCTTTAACTTGCGATGAAGGTATGTATGTTCGTGTAGGGAAAATCTTGCAAGCTAAATTAGAACCAGTTCTTGACATACGATTGAGATTGAAACTCAGTTCTGAAAAATTAAATCTTTGATCAAAATTCCTAAAACAATTGTTTTTTCATAGCATTTACCTACTTCTCACATTTCATTGAACTTTTAAGTGATTTTTATATGTACGGGCATAATAATATAACTGTATCCAAAGAAATAATACAAATAAAACCTCGATCAAATACCTATATATTTTTTCGTGTATTTACACCGAACATGTTTCCATCAAATCTGACCACTACAACAATTTACACTTTATACTAGCTGTGCCCGCGACTTCGTACACGTGGATTAAAAAAAAACCAGTTAATTAGTTTATTTCGTTTTTTTTTGGTTTAAGCTGTAGCCTAAGTTAGTCCTTATTACATCAGCTATCAGCCTGGTAAAGTCCCGTCAAAATCGGTCCAGCCGTTCCAGAGATTTTCCGGAACAGACAGAAACAGACAGATAGACAGACAAAAATTGTAAAAAATGTTATTTTGGTATATATACCGTATATACATTATATATACGTTGTACATACGGTTATTTTAATATTACAAACAAAGAATTGAATTTTATTCATTTGTATAGATAACAATTTATTTATTTTTTTATTTATTTATGTACACACAACAGACAAACAGTAAAAGATGTAAAAAGCAAACAGGTACAAAGGTACTGCTTATTTCTTATGAAATTTCTACCAGCAGACCTGCGACAGGATATTTTTAAAAGAAACATAGACACAGTGTGCAACATACAAAATGCAACACAATATTGAAACCAAAGAAATAAAATAAAAAGTACACTTATACATATAGAAGAATTTATATACATTAATATATACACATAAGTATAGTTAAGCAATTTAGTAAGTAAAATTTGACCAATATATTCGTAATTAAATTACTACAGTTTGCGTGTGCAGTGGCAAGTCCACGTCACAGAGTACCGTTTCCAAACGAGTCTCTGTTACTCTCTTGACATAGTTATAATTGATTGATAGTGTTATGTTTTGGTGCTGTTTTGTGGTGATATTGAGACATTTCTTTTATGAGTATGGAGTTTCTTCCCGGTTTTTCTCCATAGGAATTAATTTTGAAACCGCGGAACTAGAGCCACTTGCAATATTTTATAAATACCTGAATGAGTTTAATTTGTAATAAAAACATTTTTTTTTTCGATTGTTTTTTTTTTAATTTGTGGTGATCATGTGTGGCATAGTATGCTATAACACTGATAACTGAAATAGACAGGTTATTAGAAAGAGTTCTTAGCTAGTTTTACAATTACATTATAACTTAAATTTTGTCAGTTAAAGCTTCGATTCTTTAGTTTAAAAATCCAATCTATATATTTTTTTTAACTAATTTTTATTATATGTTGTTATAGCGGCAACATAAATACACACTCTGTGAAAAATTCAACTCCCTAGCTATAACGGTTTATGAGATACAGCCCGCTGACATACGGACGGACGGAGGACGAACAGCAGAGGCTTGGTAATAGGTTGCCGTTGGCTCCCTTCGAGTACGGTACCCTAATTACTTAACTAATGGCTTCTGCAAGCAATTTACACGCTTTTATTTAACTTGCAATATATGTATAATAATAATATATAATAATATCTTGGGACATCTCACACACGGTCATCTGATCCCAAACTAGGCAGAGCCTGTGCTATGGCAACCAGACAACTGATAAACATACTTATATATTTCTAAATACATACATATTATAGATAAATTACACCCAGACACAGAACAAATGATCGTGTTCATCACACAAAGATTCGTCCTGGGTGGGAATCGAACCCACGACCCCCGGTTTAGCAGTCAGGGTCACTAACCACTAGACCAACAGGCCCGTCGTATGTATGTTTGTTAAGGTCAAAGCTTGCAAGTTAAATTAAAACCATTTCTTGACATCAGATTGGTATAAAATATTGCCTACTTAGGTATAAAAGTTCGTTACCAATACAATATTATAGTACTTTTGAGCTGGTTTTATGATGGAGCCTAAACATTTTAAATGAATCTGAATAAAAACTAACTTTTTTTACCACAGAACATAATAATATGAGCAAGGTATAAATGCTTTAGATTGCTTATTATAATATTCCATTACTGGATGTAGGCCTCTGCCTACTGGTGTAATTTCTTTTAAGTTAAACAATAAATCAGTAATAATACAAAACATAACAAAATTTGTTTGTTTAATAATCATCTAAACAGCTCTACTGACTTCGGTGAAACGCTAACTGAGTCATAACTCGGAAAGGATACGTATTTAATAGAATAATAATCGTGTGATCACAAAATCAATTAGTAACTACACATGGTATAGACATTCATACTATAATATTATAAATGCGAAATTAAGTCTGTCTGTCTGTTACGCTTTGACGGCTAAACCGCTGACCCGAATTGGATGAAACTTGGTATGGGGTAAGCTTGGTTCCTAAGAAAGGACATAGGCTACTTTTTGCCGCGACCCACGCGGGCAGAGCCGTGGGCAACAGCTAGTAAACTATAAACGAATATCTATCAAACGATGCCTTAAGGCATCTTAATCTTAAGGCATTAGATATTGATAAGGATACATAAATGTGGACAACATCACATACATTGCTCTAAACCCAAAGTAAGTAGCTAAAGCACTTGTGTTATGGAATTCAGAGACAACGAAGGTACCACAAACACCCAGACCCGAGAAAAAGTAGAAAAGTGGTTTTCTACATTGACCCGTCCGGGGATCGAACCTGGGACCTCTCGCCACGCCACTCGACCACGGAGGTCGTCTCAGGATATACTCACAATTAGTATTTAAAGAAAATTTCCAAAGAAATGTCATCAAATGTATTCATATACTTTTCGCGGGGCATTATTAAACTAAGGAAATTAAGAATTCAATCACGAGGCTCTTAATTTTAAACTTGAAATTAGCTCCTATTAAAAAAAAATATAATAAAAAAATAGCTAAAAGGAAGTGCTCTGAAATTAATGTTTATTGTTTTTATGGATGCTTCTGTAATCTACTGAAATGGTAGGTTTCAGTAATTATGAATATACATTTCCTTACTACACGTATAATTAATAGGTTCTGTATGATGAATTATACGATCTTTAGTATTGTTCGCTATTATATTGTGGCCAGTATACAAAAGAGACCTTGCAATTAGGTTTTTTTAACCAAAAATTGTCTTGTTTTTTAGAGAGATTATCTTTTACCTTTTGGTAATTAAATATTTATGCTGTAGTGTTTTTGACGTCGTATTCCTCAAAATTAGTATTAATAAATGCAAAATTGTTTTAAGTATAAAATTCATTCGACAAATGCTAAACGGGGCCGCGGTAGACCACGAAAGAGATGGCGGGACGAACCGGATACCTTTCTTAATTGGCAAGAAGAAGCGATTGACCGGGATAGCTGGAAATAATGGAGGCAGGCCTTTACCCATCAGTAAGACAATACAGGCTAGATAATATAATCATAATAAAGTAATCTGTATATAAATAAATCAACCTGTCTCCTACGTGTTTATATTTTCAAAACACATCATCAACCAACCCATTATATACTTATGTATATGCCAGTATGTGTCTAATCTATACTAATATATAAAGCTGAAGAGTTTGTTTGTTTGTTTGAACGCGCTAATCTCAGAAACTACTGGTCCGATTTGAAAATTCTTTCAGTGTTGGATAGCCCATTTATCGAGGAAGGCTTTAAGCTATATAACATTACGCTGCGACCAAAAGAAGCAGAGCATAAATGAAAAATGTAGCAAAAATTGAAAACCGTTGAAACTAAAACACGCGGACAAAGTCGCGGGGGACAGCTAGTAATCCTATAAATTTAACATGAGTCTATTAATTTAATCTTGAAAAGATGAGTGTGTAACTGCTATGGCCGAACTGTCCTGAGGTAAAGGTCTGATGGAACTCATAATTAACTATAAAAATCTACAAACAGACTATCAACAAAACACAAAACTAAGTTATTGAAATTTTGATAATACGATTTAAGGTAACTCGAATTATACATATTTGGTTTACTGGGTTTACCCATTCAGCATCCGTTAAAACGAAAAGAAAGTGGTGATTCGAGGAATGTCGTACGACTTGCTCCTTATTAGTCAGCCACGACATTAAAAACACATTTACTTAAGGATGTAATCATACTGGCAGTGATAACAGTGTCTTGTCTTTTTTAAGATAAAGAAACAACCCGACTGACTGTGAGTCAAAGTCGCATGAAGGACTAATTTAATTTTCAATTTATTGTTAAAGCTGCAACAGAAATACACTCTCGGAAAATTTCAATTCTTTAGCTATTACGGTTCCTGAGATTACAGGACGCTGACAGACGGACGGACGGACAGTGAAGGCTTAGTATAAGGCTTCCGTTGGCACCCTTCGGGTACAGAACCTTAAAAACGTAGAAAACCTATTGTGTAATTGGAAATGTGAACTAAATAATATTGAATTCCAAACTAAAATTATCGGAATACTAATTTTACTAAAGTATACTGTGTTGTATGTATACATACTTTATGCATTTACTGAATAATATCCATGAAATGGGTTGGTAGTAGACTTTTTGAGCACACGAGCTTTTATTTTTATATATGATGCGTTCAGTGACCTATTGACATTTACTCTATTAATAAATTAACTATTTTGTATAATTCTAATTGTATTGTGTATGTAATCTATAATTTCCATGTTACTTACCTACTATTGTATGCCCTACGGGCGGGACATAGCTGTTCACAATTTATTATGTACCTGCCACCTGTATTATGTATCTACCTATGATCCGCAATAAAGATTGATTTGATTTGATTTGATTTAGGTTCATGTACTACCATACTGATATTGAAATCTGGTGAGACAAATCAGAAGAAGATGTGTTCATTTAATACCACACACTACTCTTTAAAAACAAAAGAAATATTATAACAAAACAGGGTAGTATTGCCTGCAGGAGTCGAGCAGAGAATGCGCTTGCGATCCGGCGACTCCGGCCAGGATAAGAGACGAGACCAGGGTGTTTTTAACCCCAAACTAGCAATAAAAATATGTTCTTAAATAATAAAAACTTAGATCAAACACTCGCTTGCTGTGTTTGCCTCACAAAAATTGTTAACAACTTACTAAGCCGAGGTACAAACCCCACAGGAGGCGTCCTTAGTGAACGTTGCTGACGTAGTTAGTTTTTTCTCGCCAAAAGTCCGGTGAAGCAGTCAAAGCCTGCGTTCAGGCTAATTGTGTAGATCTTTTCCAAAAAAAGGGGTGTTTTTAGTCGGTGAAAGGCTGACATATCCCCGCGCTGTGCACTCGGCGTGGGTTGAAGCTATTAGCAATTCACCCCGAGAAAAAAAAAAAAAAGAGGATTTGTTTCTACCTGTCTTCATAAAACGCGTTATAGCATTTCCTAAGCTATTAGTATAGTATTAGTTTCTTGCACAGTCACCGCAAAACCTTTTAAGCTATGTTCCACATTAATACAACATAGTTTATCGCTCTCTAGAAAGTCACATTTCCTGCTAACCGTTCAGTATAACAGTAAATAATAATTGCAGGTCCTAGCTCAGAAACTATAAATAAATAAGAAACGGGTTACATGCGGATGTTAAGGACTGGTCTGGCTGGATGAGGTACCAGAAAAGTAGGTTTGCTCCCTAGCTGTTTAGCATTTTTACAGATGCACTTTATGTATACATTGTGCGCCCTTTAAATAGTTAATATGGAGGAGATGAGGCTGACAAGAATATTTAATCATGTAGTCTAATCTATAGCGTTTGTTTTATTAACTAACTGAAAAACAAAACAAGAATTTTAACAAGATTTTTTAACAAGATTTTAGGAACTTCTCTATCGAACTATTAAAAATCCCTAAAAAATGGAATCTATAAATTCATCCACAACGCTGTCGACTGGAAGACTAGCGGCGTTGCCACGTTGTATGGCAATGCTTATTCTCTGTCCAAGGTAAAAGCCAGCCATTGGTCACTAATATTTATTTATATTCATATACTGTAAGTACCTATTTCTAGCCCACAAAATATATTGCAGTTATTCTCTGTTACATATTTTGGTTTCGCTCATCGAACGAATCACAGTATGCATTCGCCTTTATGTTTAAATGTCGAGATATTTAAAAATCTGAGTCACAGGTGGTGACAGGTCATTGTCCCACATATCTGTTCACCATTAGTTATTCATGATATTTTATATTGATACTGGGCACAAAAAAGATATGTATTTTATGAAATTTGAAAAGATTTAAAGTGATTAAATGTATTATTCTACAAGCCGCACAACATAACTAGGTCTACGTAAATCATAGTATACGTTAAATCTATCTTATGCGTTCAAGAGAGCCAACATATTTCTTTTGTACAAATTTTTAATTGTACCGGGTTCGATCCCCGGACTAGCTAATGTAGAAAACCACTTTTCTACATTGTCTCGGTTCTGGGATTTTGTAGTACCTTCGTTGTCTCTGATTCTATTACACAAGTGCTTTAGCTACTTACTTTAGGTTCAGAGCAATGTATGTGATGTGATCCAAATTTATTTATTTAATTGTACAGAGTGCTTCTTAATGCTTTGAAATCTCTACCTTATCTTATTATTCTGTGAAGACGATAAATGGTCCACAATGTAGTAAAAATTAAACATCTTTATATTCTGTATTGCTAAAACTGCAAGGACGGTTGCTCTACAAAAAACCAGAAACTAACAGTAAAATAAAAGGATGAAAACGAGATATGAACGTAAATGCTACATAAACTTCGCAGCCGGTTCCTAAAGAAGAAGAACGGGTCTTCGAACCAGGTCAGAAATTAAGAAGATCGCGGATAAGGCAAACGGCCTAAATACCAAGGCTTAATAAAATGGAAGTCTTATTAAGTGCTTTTTATGAAACATTTTATGCAAAAGATATAGAGTCATAAAAATATATATATTGAAATAAAACTTTGAACGGATTTTATCGCGGTTTGAATTTAGATTTTAGTTCCCGACGTTTCGACGCCTTTGCAGGTGTCATGGTCACGGGCAGACCTGTCTGACTTGACCAGGTCTGCCCGTGACCATGACACCTCAAAGTAGTTTTATTTCAATGTCTAATATTCGCGTAAACCTCAGAGAGCAATATAGAAAAATATTATCACGATGAGGACGATTTACAACGTTCTTATTTAGGATCATTATTTATAAATTAAGTAAGTACAAAATATGTTTGCTTTAAAATTGTGGATGTGGAAATAACACCCAAGAGGCCAAGAGCCTGTCTCACCGATACCAGTTATATTTTTTTTAAATCGAGCATTTACTACCTCGTGAACTTCCCCCACACCGCCAGGGTCCATCTCCCTTCCTTTTACTTAACCATTAGGGAACGCATTGGCAATATACAGGGATACACAGAGTGCGCCCGGTGCCTAACAAACTTGCTACTATCCTGGTTGATGGACAAGCTTTTGCATACTAAAATGGAAGACGGCTCGCGCAGTTAGCCGCCCCTCGGTTAACCGCTAGAGCGTAAAAGCGTTAATTGATACACCACAGCATAAACTGTAGTTGTTTAACGTTAGTTCATGCTGATAATAAAATATCTACACATCTTTAAAATATTCTGTCTGGGTTTAAAATCTATATATTAAAACAAAGTCGGGTTAGTTACACCATTGACTGAAGAACGGGTGGACCGTTAGCGAATAGCAGAATAACTATCAAAACGTTAAAAAAATATACGAAAAAAGAATGACTCACAGGAACGGGAAATAATGTCTTACGCGGGTGAAACCGCGGGGAACAGCTAGTTATCTATAATATGTACGTATTTATAAATATATAAGTATTAGGGGTTGTATTCTTGTTTCGGATCATCCTTCACTTTTCTAAGCATAACTACCGTCAGGGAATTTTTTGAAAGGCCCTCAATATAGCGTGAGTAAATATTATTATCGAGGTATCTCGTAGGGTCTCATATGTTTATCAGTTGTCTGGTTACCATAATACAGGCTTGTAATTAAATACAGATAATAGAAGGAAAAACTTAAACCTCAGGCAGGACTCGAACCTGCGACCACTGGCGCAGGAAAAACTTAAACCTCAGGCAGGACTCGAACCTGCGACCACTGGCGCAGGAAAAACTTAAACCTCAGGCAGGACTCGAACCTGCGACCACTGGCGCGTTAAGCCAGTGGTCGCAGGTTCGAGTCCTGCTGAGGTTTAAGTTTTTCCTTCTATTATTTGTATTTAATTACAAATATTCGCTCCGCATGCGTTAATGCGTAACAAATAATTAAAATAATAATACAGGCTCTGCCTAGTTTGGGGTCAGATAGCCGTGTGTGAGTTATCCCAACATCTTATTATTAATTTTAATAAAATTAGATGAAAATTTTTACTATTCTAATTCAGATAACAAATGTCTTTAAAAAATGTAAAACAAATGAACACATTATTTAAAATTTTAGACTGATGTCTACCAGTTCTGAGCAACACGCTTTGGACAGTTGTTGCTCTGGTATAAATAAATTAATTAACAACTGCAGTTATGCTAAACTAATTTATTACTGTCAAACATGCATACAATGTTAAGGACAGAGCGAAGTAGAGCTGATATAGGAGGAAGTCCAATTTCTGCGATCATGGGGTGCGTTAAGAAGTCGGGTAAGAAATATTTAGATCAATATGACAGTTTTTGTTACTTAAATCTATTAAAATTCTAAAATATTTCCCGATATCCTTTGATCACACAATAACTTCCGAACGACTGCACCAAAATAGATAATTCTTTTGCTGTTATGTTCCTTGTTAGGACAGCCAGAGCAAGCGGTGAAGGGTGGGCGAATCAGGGTGCTGTCAATTGTATTATTGACGTCCAAAAAGTGCTACTCTGAAGCCAAGTGTAAATAAATGAGTTTTGAATTTAAATTTTGATGTTGTTTTCACATAACAAGATGCGAGAAAATAATAGAGTGGGAGACGCCTTAAAAACAACATTTTAGCATTTCTTTTCTAAACATCGCCTAAGGCAATCGTCCATCAAAATTTATCTTTTATCATATTTCTTTTAGCGTTAGAACGTACGTGGACAGTGCGACCTACTTGGTCCTCGGCAAAGGCAGTGAAAGTGTGGGCAACGCCTCAAATGAGGATATCCTCGTACATTCAGTAAGAAATGAGTTAAATGATTCCACACACCTTTTTGTTCCAGTTTAACTAATTTATTGCTTGTCTTTCATAGAATGATATATTAAATGGTGAAAGATTTGATAGATAATTACTGTTTGTTATTTGAAATCAGACCAAAGGATTTATTATTATATTCTAGTTGTTTCAATATTACGGTTATATCTGGCGACCGACGACCTTCGTGGTCGAGTGGATTACCCACACATTTTTAACTCTGAGATCCCGGATTCGATACCCGGACCGATCGATGTAGAAAACCACTTTTCTACATTGTCTCGGGTCTGAGTGTTTGTGGTACCTTCGTTGTCTCTGATTCCATAACACTATTGCTTACGCTACTTATTTTAGTTAGGTTCAAAGCAATGTATGTGATGTTGTCCACATTTATCTCCTGGCAGTCGATTTATGTATGGTAAACCAGAAGAGGACCCTAACATATCATGCAATTTATATAGTAATACTAAGTCCTTATTTATTAAAAAAAACTTTTAATTAACTGGCATAATAAAAGAGCCCTGTATATTAACAAAAAGTCTTTTTTATTTTTTATTTAATCATATCAGAACTACGTTCGCTTGGCGGCAAAAACTTTTCTTGCAATACTTGAATTATACATTATCATCATTGTATATCTGCGTTGCACAATTTACATTTTTGAAGTGAAACTTCTTTAGGCGCATGAGGGTAAAATTTTTACAGATGAAACGTCACGCCGGTTTGCAACGGAAGTCAATTTTTTATGATAATTGGTTTGAAGGTTAGGTAGTTTTAATATTTACAAATAACATGTGGTATTTCAACTTGCCACTCGTCATTTGATAATTTAATAAATCATTTACCATAAAATAAAAATATTTCATATATTCGCTTTTCTAAATTTTGAATTCAAAAACAAAACTTAATTAATAATTTCTAATATTGACAAAAAACACGTGGCATTTTTATTTACAATTCGTCATTTGAGATTTCAATAAATCATTGTGCATAAAATACTAATAACAATATTTCATAAATTCTTTTGACGAAATTTTAATTTAAAAATTGGAATTTCTAGAGTTATCATTAATTTACAAAAATTTTGTATATATTTAAATTGGATTAGGTATTTTTAATATTTACAAAAAATCACGAGGAATTTTAATTTAATATTAAATATAATTTCAAAATACTTCAACTGCCAGGCAAGAAATCAGTCAAGGTATGATCTATAACATGATTTACTTACTTACTATGAATAAACTATACCAATGTAATTTGAGAGGCAATTATAGGTTATACATTAGATAAGCATTTATTTCTTAGTATTTATATGGCACATTGAAGTCTTACATTAGAATAAACAGTGATTCAAATATATACCTATTACCATAGCTGCTGAAGAAATATTGAATAAACTATACATGCAAATGATAAGAACATTCAAAATTAAATTATATACTTAGATAAATAATTTAGTTTAACACATTTATGGATATAGATTCAAATATACAATGAATATGCATTTAATATAGGTTTGGATTAGTTAGTTTTAAGTGTAAATATAGTAAAGTTTGTTATTTAAAGATATTTACAACACAATATAAAGAATAAAATATATGAATAATAGTTGGTATTTAATATTAACAGTGTATTTTATATTCTTAATGTATACATTTGTTTTACAAGTTTAAAAAAATGTATAATAATAATATTATTCTAACCATAATATTTCTACACCGGATAGGGTAGTATATGTGAACCATTATATAATTATTGTAACATCTGCAATTATCATGAACTAAGAAATAAATAATATTCTATTCTATAATAGTAAAATATAATATAGACCTATAAATGTACCACTACTGGGCACTGGCCTCTCCTAAGGTTGAAAAGGAATGAGCATTGATTACCACTCAGCAACTGAATTAATTACAATATAAAAAAGTGTCCATATTAATAATTCTTACCTTATAGGATTGATTAATTATCAAATACTTTTTTTATTTTACAGATATGTGATGACCAATATAGAATGAAATATTTAAACCCTTTGGAGGTGCAAATTATGGTTCATTTATATGGGAAAAAGTGACAAACCAAAAATAGAAAGATAGTAGTAAACACGATGCAAGCAAATTACAACAATAAGCATTGTTCTTCATTTTACCACCTTTATATTGTAAACATTTGTAACATTAATAAAATTTATATTCCATTTTACTGTTAATTTGTTATAATGAGTGATTTCTGTCATTTATTTTCATTGAATAAATTAAGTCTATTAGTATATTAACTGCACTATATATATATATATATATATCTAATTGCAAAGCACATTAATTGTGTGAGTAGGTACCTACTATGTTTGTTTGTACTAGGAAGTTACAATTTCTAGATGTTATTATGTATCTTGCCGATGGTGACTTTATTTTATAAATTAGAATTCTATTTATAGCATTGTAATAAGTGACTTATTGGTCTAGAATAAAATTATATTTGTCAACAACATTATTATGTTTTCCTAACCTAAAGACTTACCCAACTTTGTAGCATTACCAATAGGTACTAGGTAGTATATTACTTTGCCAGTGTAACATTTCATAATAGCTAATTGTTGCTATTAAAATAATTAATAATCATAATACCTAGTAAGTTCATAATAAGAAGTGTTAAGTTACTATAATATATTATATTAGAGGAATAGTACCTAGTATTAAAAGTCCAAATACCAAGATTGCAATACTTTTATTTTTAATATAATAGGTACAGTAAATCTCTGCCAGGGAAGACAATGTATATAATATAACCTATAATTATGACGAATCTTAACAATATTAATAGAAGGTAAATGGTCGACTGTGGCTGTCTTTACTCTGCATGTTTCTGTGACGGGGCCGTGGAATGTGGACATCCGAGGGCCGAAGCGGGATTCGAGGCGACCGTCAACGGCGCCCGAGCTGTTGGCGCGAAATATACGCGCACCCAACGAAGGCGCGTAGCCATAGCGGGCATAGCCAATCAAATTCTAATGCACTGCGGTCGAATACGATGCACGACACTCAAAGTCAAAGATTTATTGCACTTGAAGCCTTTCATAACAATTCTGTGGAACTTCATAACTTAGTAGGTAGCCTTATGTACGCATAACAATACTCATATTAATAATATTGTTGTACAAACATCCAACTTTCACATGTAGTATTTTCCTAATCAATGCATAAAGAGTTTGGTATATTGTGTGCATGCATGATACATTTAGCTCGCGTTAAGGTTATTGGTCCTCGGTTTACTAAACATCTTAGAAGTTTTATATAATAAATCACATTATCACAATGTAAACAAACTTCTAAACAAAATAAACTTTTCTTTCAAACTTGAAGTATAACCACCACTATTTAAATAGGCAGCCGCTCACATTAAGTACGATAGATACAAATTTCAATCTATTTTGGTCGGTTTATCAACATTTGCTCGTCCGTTCCACAGATTACATATAGTAGAGTCTAGTCCGTGCGTTTCGTTCGTTCTCATTCCTCACGTCTTACGGTGAGCAAACGCACACTTTATAGTTAGAGTAAGAACAACTTGCACTCGCAAGTTTACTGTCGTCGATGCGTTAGACGTAAACTCGATTTACGTGATAGTAAAGTATTTCAATTGACAGTTGGTGACTCGCACTAAGCATACAGATGTTGAATATCCTTCCTCTTAATCTTGGAAATTTAAAGTTTTAGATTTGTATAAATATAAACAAGATTTATAAATTAGTTCGCCAAAGAAGTTTCACTTCTGACATGTGTACTTTGTACGCACGCATGTTTTTTCTATTCAGAAATATGAGTCACATATTCCAAGCAAAATTAAATTGTATACTTAAATATTTTCAACGAGAGGTCTACAAATTGTTTTAAGCATACATAAAAGTATTGTTTGGTAAGCCTAACTTTTAAAACTATGCGCCGCATTTGGAGCATTTTATAGTATTCTCAACCTGATTACAAATTATTTGATTATAAAAAAATATGTCAAGGACAAAAATATGACAAGTGTACGAAAGAGGATGAATGAAAAGCTTTCTACGTACAGTTTGCTAACATCAATGGTGTCTGACCAATCTAGACTACTGTATTTGTAGCTTTTACTACAGATATAGATAGATATATAGACCTAGATAACGCAAGTATGACTATCTGTATAAAAACCACGCTTGCCTTAATTTGACTACATATTCTGACGTCACGACATATACAAAGCAAATTGGTACAAGATACCTATATACATTTATTCTACAAATACCTACAAACTCTAATACTCTTTAACAAGTGAAAAGAAGAGAAATGACAGCAGTACCGACAATATTTAAAATATTTATTTCACTTTTACCGACACTTCAATTAGTCACGTACACTACACCACACATTTGAAGCAACACTTTAAAATCAAACTCGCCCGTATTACGAAGCAATAAGGTATATTTTTAAATATTTTATTTGTGTCGAGTGGTCTAACTTATGTGGCCGTAAAATTATTTACACTCGCACTTTTTTTATGCTTTCCTATCTATTGTTAGACGGACAGACGCCTAGTATTGTTGGGGCAGTGAAAAGGTATTGTCTGTTGGAACTATTGGTCAGACATGTAAGTTTGTGGGCTAGTAGATGAAATGGCAAAAATAGATGAAAGTAGGGTGTTGCCGAAAGGGTATATCTATCCAAAAGGGGTGAAGAGCACATCTAGTATAGAGTTAGTTTATAAAACGTCAGCTCAAAATGAGTTAATTTGGATAATAGAGGAATATGTATGAAATACCAGTCGCTTTCCATATTAACTTCAGAGTGCAGCCTTCCCGATAACACAATGCCGCACCTGTTGCTGCGTCCAAAGTGTCGAGACACGTGCACTTTGGAGGATTTTAACCTCACCAATGATGCAGTTAGTGTAGCTAACTACTGGGCGCATCAAATTTAAATATACCATCAGCTCAAAAATCATCATCGATCCTTCACATATCCAATGTGAATTTGGTGCCCCGGCGCAAGACGTGGCGTGTCTTCTGTCCTGCCTGTCCTGCACTACACCTGCACCCTCCAGGACGTAATGGAGGCCAACGACCGGGCCATTCAGGTGGCAACCTTTTGGTCGGAAAGAGTTTGAGAGTCACTTGACATGAGAAGAAGAAGAAGAAGCTCACAAATAAAAAGATTTTAAATAGGCGTCGATAATTTTTATTCGTGGAATGAAATTTACGTCTGACAGATTTTGTATGGAAGAACTGTTAAAAATTTAAAATTATTTTTCGGATAAAACTAACTGACGTTGGAAAAATCCACCCTAAGACACTTTAAAAGACATGAAAACGGCACTTCTGTTTTTTAAATGTTTGTTCTAGCCAAAAACTGAATTGTACGAAGATAAGAGTGTATTTAAGATTAGCTATGATTATATACATTAAGTCTTATTTAGATGGTGCGAGAAATATCGTGCGAGTTGCAGTACATTGGCGTCTATGGTCGATCACTTCCGACATCATAGCCGCAATGTACCGCAACTCGCACGTCATCTCATCGTCTAAATCAGGCATTAGTTTATGTATGCACCTATAACAAAGTACGTCTTACTCCTATAAATATTATGATAAAATCCTTACTAATATTATAAATGCGAAAGTAACTCTGTCTGTCTGTCGCGCTTTCACGCTAAAACTACTCAACCGATTTCAATGAAATTTGGTACACAGATAGTCTAGGCTATTTGCCGCGATAACCAACATCCACGCGGGCGGAGCCGCGGGATACAGCTATTTAGAAATGAATTATACACACACTTTTTTTCTTTATCAGATAAATTTACCCAAGCTTTAGTTGTATTTGAATGAACTTAACTCACCTTGAGAGTAATCCATGTTGAGTATCACAGGGCCCGCTCTAACCGAACTCAAACTAAACAACACTTGAACGAAAACGAGCGCAAATGTAAAATTTAAACATAACACCCGAAAATTGTCAACTGTACGGAACAAAAAACACTTTTTATGTACATCGTCACTCGATTTCTCACATTTCTCACTTGCCCCGTTTTGTATCGCATGGCTATAAGGCCACGTGCTTAAAGGCGGACCCATTGTGTTTGTTTGTTTGCTTGACGCTATGACTGTTGCATTTTTTGTTGAATGCTGCAGTTGTGGACCTGTAACAAATTAAATATATTATTTTTATTTATGTAGTGGAGATAACATTATTTGGGATGATACTTTGAGTGTCAATTGAATGTAATAATCTATCTATCTATCTAATAAGCCTGTTTTGTCCCATTGCAGGGCAAAGGCCTTCCTCTCCCTCTTCCACGCACTTCTGTCCTGAGGATGGTAATAATAATATCTTGGACCAACTTACGCATGGCCAACTGAGCGCAAACTAGACAGAGCCTGTATTATGGCAACTAGACAACTAATTAACTACTTATATATTCATAGATACATACAAATAATAGAAAAATTATACCCAGACACAGAACAAATGATCATGCTCATCACAAAAAGATTTTTATGTATTTTTATGTATGAAATAAATGTGGACCACATCACATACATTGCTTTGAACGCAAAGTATAGCACTTGTGTTGTGGAATTAGAGAAGGTTATCTAATCGTCTCTGCCACCGACTACCCTCACATAAGCACATCAATCGCGGTCAACAAACGGCGCAGGTACAGTTATAATCCTTCACCCGACGCTCCACACGAGGGTCGCGGGTTCGACGAGCCGACTACACATAACATACTATGTAGTTGCAAGTAACTGTCCTTAAAGGAATAAATAAGTAAACTATAGAGCGCGCGTATATCGAGTATGAACTGTTGGCACGAGTATGAACATGTAAAATCATTAATTATTTACCACGCCATTTCAGATCTTGTCTGATCAAGATAGGCGAACATAAACACAACAATTAAAAACCTCATTTTAAAAGACAGTAAAAAAGTAATTAATGGAGCTTGTTAATTGAAAACTTTCTCTTTCTTGTAGACTCAAATGTCGATTGAACCATAACGGTCAGTTAAACATAAAAGCTGCCGATAGACAGTACGTCAGAGTTAACCAAGAATTAGAAAAATGAACCTTACTGCTTTGAAATACAGATGTTTTTAATGTCAAATCTACTCATGGGCAGTTGACTCTACTTATATATTTTTCGATAAAATATTTTTTTTTATATAACAATATATACTATGATAGCAAAGGCTCGTAAATAAATGAAAGCCACACGGATTGACCTATAATAAAGATAAAGAAACGTTCGCCCCGGTGGGTCCACGGATGACGACTCTCTGTGCCTAGGAAAAACATGAAACCGATGATTCCGAGGCGTTCACTCGTGCCCTTTGAAAAAATATAAAGTAACAAAATTCTGGGGCGAGCCACCTAGGGGTATAAAACATAACCTAAGACCTATCCTCAGACCTACCAAATATACACAAAAATATATAAATATCGGTCTCGCTATTTCGAAGGAGTTCTATAACAAATAATAAATAATAAAATGTGGACAACATCACATACATTGCTCTGAACCCAAAGTAAGTAGCTAAAGCACTTGTGTTATGGAATTCGGAGACAACGAAGGTACCACAAACACCCAGATCCGGGCCAATGTAGAAAAGTGGTTTTCTACATTGACCCGGCCGGGGATCGAACCTGTGACAATAAAAATAACAAACACTGTGACACGAGATTTTTGTATATTCGATAACCAAACTAAGCAATGCTTGTTGAATCGGGTACCAGATTCATTGATAAAAAAAAACTTAGTAAAAGGATGGGCAGAAGACTAAAATACCTACACATCTAGGTATAATCTTAACTACTATAAAAAGTGGTTTAACTATTACGGTTTAACAAGAATAAGGTTCAGTCATATTCCTAGTTAATTGACATAGCTGGCTTGAGACCGGCGCCTAACGGTAACTGAGCTGTTTTCCTAGCGGTCCAGCGCACTTTCTGATCACCGCATTTCCTTGTTGATTAGAATTAATTGAGCTAGTTTTTGTTCGGATTGGTAGATTTATATCGGTTTTAAAATATAATCTAAAGATAAAATGCTTTGTCCTAAAGGTGTGTTCTTTGTATGACGTAGGCATTTTCCGAAGGGGATGAAAAACGGGGGCAAAGTTTGTATGGGACAACGTGATACCTTGGTACAATCTACTTCAAATTTTGCATAAACATTCTTTGATAGAATTAATGAAAGACGTGTTTTGTATTGTATTGAAACTCATCGTCTAACGGGGTAAAAAAGGGTAGTAGTTATTTTGGGGGTGATTTGCATCAAAGTTAATATCAAGCGGACGAAGTCGCGGGCATAAGCTAGCAGTATAATATAATCTCACCGTCTTTGGTGCAAATCATTCATCATTTTCATGTAAAATGTTGCCAAGACGAGACCATATGACTCGCACTGTCAAGTTATCAGATCAAATGTAGAGCCAAGCTTCTGACACTACACGTCTTAATTCTACAAGGCCTAACTTCACAATCTCATTGCTAAATGCTCATTCTTCCTCTGTTTAGGGAGATGCCTTAATTCCCAGTGGGACATTATCCGGCTGTATTCATTTTGTTATAGGTAGGAAAATGGTCAAAATGATGAAATATTTACTCGCTAACTCCACAGTGAGCAGGCTTGGTAATCAATAGTTATTCGCTTTGCCTTTATGGACCCTTCACTTAATGATTTACATTAATATAAGCATCTTAGATAATAGTTGTGTAATCCATCATAACAATATTTAAATTATAAATTACTCAAAACACAATAACTTTGACAGTTCAAATAAATTAATGTTATTACGTGTCCATCAAGTTGTTAATCAAATTATGTAAATGTATTTATTTAACAATTATATATTCATTTATATTTAAGTCCACAGTGTTTAATTATAGCTATTATTTTGAATTATTGATGTCAAAGTTTGAAGTGATTTCGTATGAAAATTGCTGGGAACAAAAGACATCAACGCGCTAGTCGTGATTATTTCTGTCGTGTTTGTGTCTGCGTAATTAGTTCCCGTTTCTGATTCTTTCACATGTTTTTTTTTAGTTTTTATGCTATTCGAGGGTGAGACGAATCCAAAAACTAAAGGTCTTGAAAATTGGTCCACCCGTTTTTGTAACCCGACTTTAGTTTTATATATACAGATTAATATTATTATACATTATTAGAATATTGTTTAGTTTTTAATTTTCTACAAAATATTTTTTATACAAACTTAAATTTTAATTCTATTATTGTCTTGCACGAAAATACATCTACTAGAGCTCAATTTAAAAACCAGTATCGTCTAAAGAGGTCAAAGGAAGCTATAAAACATGTGTTCACAAAGAGTTTTTCAACGTTCGTCTCGTCTCTACAATGGAGAAAGTTGTCTAACTATACCTGTCTTAACATATTAGCACGGCCATTGATGCGTGTCACACTCTTTTAAAAGAATAGCCGTATTAAACACAGGCGATACCGAGAGCTAAGCTATGCGAATTAACTGAATACTTGACTTTATAGCGGCAATAGCCTAATGGTTAGGGTGACCGCCTTGTGATCGAGAGGTCGCAGGTTCGAACCCCACCCATTGCACTATTGACGTGAACCCACTCCAGACACAAGCATATTTAGCTTAGTTGGAGGGGTTAACAAGATTGCTAGTAATGTGAATTCCACCGTCATTGCTAGTAACCTAAAAAAAAAAAAAAAAAAAAACTATATTTGTCACTTCCACACATTTGATCTATTCGATTAGCGTTAAGGCGCTACACGAATAATCATTTCGTTTGCGAATAGGCGGAGACAAGCGGACTGGAGAGCCAATCCGGCAATGCAAGACAGAGATAATACTAACTGCTCGCTTACAGGACGAAAAGAGCTAAACATATGTCAAGGTCGGAAAAGATTGTCTTAGAAATAATAACGTAAGCGACAAAATGGAAAATCTCATATTAATCGACATCTATCAAATGGATTTAAAAATCAATCGACATTAATCTAGGTATTATGATCATGCATCAAATAGTGTAAAAAAAATATTATTAAGTTGAATAGTTTGGTGGATTAATCAAAAAAAGTGTTTGTATAGAGCTGATTTCAAATAATAAAACTATCGAGGAAAGTTTCTTTAATCGTGTAACGCAGCCTTTCCCAAAGTGGGCGATAACGCCCCCTTGTGGGCGCTGCAGGCCTAAAGGGGGGCGCTAAGAGACCCAGAAATAAAATCAAATCTCCGCTAATATAGCTCACAATAATAAATTTAATTTGAAGTTATAGTGGTTTTTAAGTAGGTGAAAAAATGTGGACGCTAAAATATAATTTATTCTCAAAGTGGGTAGTAGACAAAATAAGTTTAATTAACCCCTGGTGTAACGGATCGACATTTATTTTCATCATATCCTCTTCTATTTAGGGACCCAATTTCAAGTCTATAACTTTTATAGTTGCTTAGTAAAAAAGATATGGAAATAGCTAAAAAAAATGTGTATCGCCAAAACGCTTGTGGAAATTTCACTTGGTTAGAGGCGTAGATAGTTCTCATTGACGAGTGGTTACCACAACAAAACGTGATATGGTTTTAATCAACTGTTCGGCTAAGAATATGCGACACAAATTAAATTACAACCTTCAGGTCGTTTGAAGTATTTGGGTCCGGTTATTGAACCATTATTGGTTCAAATTTAATAATTACGGCTTTACGAACCAAGTTTCAGGCCTTTATATCGCTTAATAAAGTTAAAAATATACGGAAAATGGAACTTATTTAATGTGTCTTTTATTGACAAAGATAGCATGAAAGATAGATAGAAATGCCTACCTTCCCCCAAATTGAATTGGGGTCGGCTTCCAGCCTCACCAGGTACAACTTAAAAACAGGATTTTAATGACACATCTAAATATCCAATCTTAAATAATTATATTTTTTATATATAAAACAAAGTCGGATTAGTTACTCCATTTATAACTCTAGAACGGATGAACTGATTTTCATGATCTTTGATTTGTTGGACTCTCCACCCCGAATAGCAAAATACATCAAACTAAAATGATTCACGGGAACAAAACCTACGCGGGTAAAACCGCTGGGCACCGCTAGTTTTTTTTATATAAAACGGAACCTACAATTTCGCACGTAAACACCAAAGACTAAGCCACCTACATCAACTTTCACACTACTACTCTAACCTTAGCCGAACCAGCTAACGGGATCCCGAGCAAGTGACACACATTAAACATACACGCCAATACCACCCTTATTTCAATACGTATAAGACCTGATATGTTTCGATGTTATCCTATAGTCAAATAGTGATTAGAACTGTATTAAATTTGGTTTTGCTATGTCATACGTCTTAGCATAAAGTTGTTATTAAAACTGTGTTTTATTGGATTTCTTTAGGGCATTTCCAAGTAAAGATTTTTCATATGACGATTTTTTAAGGCGGCCATTAGACGATCAATCTGGCATCAGTTCAATCTGTGGTCGAGATTGATGTAAAATATCAAAATATTTGGGTAGACCGTGATCCTTTTCAATCTAACATCAATCAACATCTTACACGACCAATCTGACATCAATTTAACCAAGATCACAGATTGAACTGATGCCAGGTTGATCGCGTAAAGGCCGCCTATGGCAAATACAGTCTTGATCGTCAGTTTTCTACCATATTGTTGACTTAATAATGTCTGAACCAGGACAAGAGAAGGCTGCTGTTATCATGCGAAAATCTAACAATGATGACAGTAGATAAATGCTTATTTCCGTATCTATAGATATAATTATTTCAGTAAAATAACTTTCCTGAGACGTATTCACAGTTATTTAGGAATATTGACCTTGGTTTACTTACGCAATACTCAATAGGAGTCCTTAGTCATGAGCTGACGCGGCGGAGGACTCCTATTAAGTCTGAAACTATTCGGGCGATCCCGAGATTGTGCGTGAATAAACTGTCAATATTCCTAAATACATAATAATGATTTAATCTACCCGTCACTACTTATGACGTAACCCCATTTATGGTCTGACATAATTTACCAGTTAGAATTGAACTTTGTTCGCCTAAAAGTCTCACCCAGACCCTATATCTTCTGTACCTTGATTTTTGAGGCCCTCAAAATATATACTCTTTCACTTAAGACTTAAAACGTACCTGTATTCTACATATACATCACTTAACTTATATGAGATATTCTAGAGGTATAATCTACCCACATTATGAAACAATAGGTACGTCCATATCTAGAGGAAATCGTTTTATCAGCTGATACAAAGTCGGCGACTTTGATTTAGAATTTACACGGAGCCGGTCGTTTGAAGATGGTCAATGCGATTGCAATGGTCCATACCTTGTAGTATGGAAAATGAATAGAGCGCCACTTTAAAAGTCATTGAGTACAGTATGTTACCTATATGTGTATATAAAAAAGAATCTCTATTTCCCTCGGTCATCGCATCACTTTTTTTTGTTGTGTTAATTATTGTCAGGAGAAGATTTTATAAAAGAAAAAAGAAATGTTTTAAAAATTTTACATCAACCCTGCAAAGCCAGGACGGGCAGCTTCTGATTAAAAATGTATATACATAGTATTATGCTGACAGATGAAAGGTTTGACTATAAATATTAGCCACTGCATAAAATGCTTCCCATATAACCCCGGTCACTCACAAGCGCGCAAACATTCGAACAAGGTTCGCGCGCTTTGATGTCTGTTAAAAATCCGACACAGCTTGGAAATGAAATCAAACTTGTGGGTTTTCGTATTCGTGCAAATGTGAGTGACCGTCTTAAGATATCCGGGGACATACGATTGTGTGCTTTGATTGAAACGACAATTGTCTAAGACACGTGACTTATTGAAAAATAAATTTCATTTATCTATAGTTTTCTGTGTTACTCAGTAAAATGAGTTTCGGAGGTCAGATAGGCAGTCGCTCCATGTAAAATACAGTGTTCAGCTGAATCCGGTAAGACTGGAAGCCGACCCTAACATAGCTTGGGAAAAGATTAGGCAGAAGAAGAAAAAGATTTGATCGATTTCTATCATCGATAACGCTTGTGAAATGAAATGTGATTTGTTTCAGGAGACAGGTTCTCTAGATGATCTAATAAATTTATACGTTGTCCAGACTTTGTCAAAACTGGGAGTTAATAGTAGCACTAAAATAGTGCTTTACTATACTTGATTAATAATATTTTTAAATAGGCATTTGTAAACTTAACTCGTTTTTAAATCAATAGTTTGTGTAATTCATACCTAATAGTCCTAACCATTCAGTTTGAAATTCCGAAGCGATACAGAGAAGGAAGTACGCACGATTTTAATTGTTATGTCGTTTTAAATATGATTTAGAACTCTCTGTAATTGTGAACTATTTGTAACGTTTCAACTTAAAGCAAAGCTTTTAAGATTAAGTTAAATAGCTGTTATTGTAATTAAATTGGTAAAAAACCTGCCAAGTGCGAGTCAGACTCTTACATGAAGTCCGCCATTGTACTGTTTTTTTGCGTGCATTACTGTTTTTAGTAGCATACCATTTTATGGAGCCTCTTGAAATATATGTATATATTTTTTTTATTATTTGTTGTTATAGCGGCGACCGAAATCCACGCTCTCTGAAAATTTAAACTCTACTTTAGCTATTACGGTTCATCAGATACAGCCCTCCGACCGATAAACGGACGAACGCTTAGATGTAAGGAGGGACAAATAGCAGAGACTTAGTAACAGGGTCTCCGGAACCCTAAAAGCTATGTGATATGGTAAATTTTAAAAAGAAAAAGGAGTTTTGCGTTATACATGCAGGCTGTTACTTTTTTGGTCATATTTAGAAAAATAGAAATAAGAATCTGCTAATCAATTGCTAATCATCGCCGAGATTTTTATAAATAAGGCCGTTAATCCTTGAGTAAGAATCATCTATATAATAATAATATCTTGGGACAACTCACACACGGCCATCTGATCCCAAACTAGGCAGAGCCTGTATTATGGTAACCAGACAACTGATAAACTTACTTATATATTTCTAAATACATACATAATATAGATAAATTACACCCAGACACAGAACAAACGCGCTCATCACACAAAGATTTGTCCTGCGTGGGAATCGAACCCACGACCTCTGGCTTAGCAGTCAGGGTCACTAACCACTAGACCAACAGGCCTGTCTCTCTCTTTATTGTATCTGTATGTATTACATATCATTTATACCTACCTATCTATGTTTTCTGAAGAGGTAGATAGAGCTCAGAATAGGTTGTTTTTGCTTTGATTAGGCTTTCTTTTATCATTTGTGGTCAGTGTAAAGTTCCATCAGACTTACATGAATAGGAACATGTATTTTACATAGAGCGACTATTTGACCTTTACAACTCATTTACTGGATAATGAACCCTCCATTTATCTAAGTTTAAAACCGCAAAAATTCGCAAAAGTCCCCTGTCCCGACAGACCAAGTTGGCCTCCACGATATTGTATATCTACTTATTAAAATGAAATCATTTATAATCAATCAATATTTATCGGAATAGAAATCGCAAATCATACTCCGATCAGATCGGTCGTCGACCTTACTTATAAACATCAAATGAAAAACTTATCTAATTTATTTGACGTTAAAATTCAATTTTGCGTGACTAAGATCTAAATTAATTTGGATTTTGCTTCCGATTAGCGTCTTTGTATAAATTCTTTAACGTGTAAAGACTTAGTTGATGAAGACATTTAAAAAACAAATGACTCAATACCCTACCAACCCCTCACTGTGGCTATTATTAGTAGTAATAAAAGATTCTGCCCCCCGAGACAAGTGACATTTCGACAAGCGATAACGCTGATCGAATCAAATGTAAGGAAGTAACAAGTCCAAATCACGTGACTTATCGAAACGAAATGTCATTTCCATATGTGTAATGTCATTTTATTCATTTCTATCATCGTTAACGATTGTCGAAATGCCACTTGTCTAGGGGGGCAGATAATTTACTCCTACTTTACCAGTATTTTACTGGACATATACCTAACCCATGTAACTATGTGTATCCACATTTAATTATCCGTCTTCCGTATTCAGTATTATCAAGCTACCAATACTACCTACTCGCGTAGTCTCACACCCGAATACTCAAATGCTACTTAACTTTAATATGTGCTCAAATGTCTATTGGCCGAACACTGAAATGTCAATCAGTTTTAAGTCGCCGTTAACTCTCATGCTGTCTCTGTTACTTTAAGGTAAAAAGTAGCGACAGATATATATTTAAGTACGTCTTAAAGTCAAGTTGCGTTTCAGTATTCGGGGGTATCTGTTGCTACTTTGAGACAGAGACTTAACGGCGTCTTAAATCTGATTGTCGTTTCAGTATTCGGGCAGTCTATCAAAAGGTCAAAGGCCAATATACGTTAAAAACTGAACTATAATTGCGAGAAAATTGAAAGAAACAACATAATTACAGTTATATTTAACCGAGCAACAAAAGTTGGGTGCTATTGTGTGCAAATAAGATGTTTAGTATGCACAAGTTATATATAGTAGGCACGCAAATATCCGGTATGGTACTCACCCAAAATGCTGATCGTGTCTATTGATAATGTAATTATTTCACACAGGGGAAGAGCCAATCTTATGTATCTACTAGCTGTCCCCCGCGACTTTGTGCCTGTTTAAGTTCCAACGGTTTTTCATTTTTGCAACATTTTTCATTTATGCTCCGCTCCTATTGGTCGTAGCGTGATGTTATATAGCCTATATATAGCCTTCCTCAATAAACGGACTATCCAATACAAAAAGATTTTTTCAATTCGAACCAGTAGTTCCTGATTAGCGCGTTTAAACAAACAAACAAACAAACTCTTCAGCTTTATAATATTAGTATAGATATATACCACCTAAATATGTAGCCTTTACAAGCTAGTGTAGCCAACTGAAAACGTATAATTCGACTTGCTAACTTGATATTTTTCGTACTAATTCAAGCAAATGTCGCTTACAATTTTTGTCAATGTTGGCATCGCAGACTAACGATTAATATAAATCTAGATTAACACGAAATTAAGTAACTGTAGTAGCGCTAAAATAGCAAAGTATAGAAAAATGACAATAGGGATGTTGACGGGATATGAAAAGTAAAACAAGCTAAGTCCGTCAGTTGGTTAATAAAAAAATTATAGACACGTATTTACTTCTTTATCAAAACAATAAAAATGTACAAAGTTACAGAGCTTTAAAGTTCAGGAGCGAGGGTTTATGACGTCAAACAGTGGTAAAAATTGTAGCACGGAGTGAAGTCACGTGAAATTTCCATTCACTGTATTTTGATAATATTTTGTTTGCAGGAAAAAAGTAATTAATAAGTGTCAATTAAAATTCATTAATCTACATGAAGGACATTCAAAAAAATTGTAGTCAGCAAACAACAATGTTTTTTAATTAATTAGGTTAGCGATAAGAACCGACTTCTTTCATATTAGGTGGTGAAGATCTAAACGATTGTTAACTTGGCCCTATTGCTAATGTAAAATTTTAATGAAAAAAAAATTGGACTACTTGATTTCATAGTTCATATTGTAAAACAACATATTGAATAAGAACAAAGACAAAATCTTCGAACAAAAAGCGCTTATTTTACATTACTTCGAAGAATAATAATATACATACTAATTGCAGAACCATAATAAAAAGCCTTGTACATGATATACAAGTACCTATAAAACTTGCAATTAACTCATCCTGGGTAATTTAAAGCAAGTACAAAACAAAGTAAATTTAAGTCATAAATTACACAAATTTGAAACAAAGTAATTATCCTTAATGATTTAGGTTTACGTGAATGATATCATTTGGAGAAGAACCAGAGGAACCGACATTGCATGCAGAGTTAGTAAGCTGATGTGGCAGTGGACTCAGATTTGTTGAAAAACCGATGGCTGTTGGAGCTGACGAGACCTTGAGTGTAGACCGCGAATCGGCAACCGTAGTGTCCAACCGTAGCCCCCCAGACTGTTGTACCTACGTCCTGAATAAGGTAGCTGGGTCGGACAGGACGCGGAAGGCAGAGTACTGGGTGTTATGGTGCAATTCAATATTTTATAGGGTGGACGAATCAGGACTCTGTCCATTTTATTATTTTCAAATGCTACTTTGTAGCCTATTTTAAATAAATGAGATTTTAATTTTAATTTGGGAGAGGCAGGCATCCAGCAGAGGACCGCGATAGAGTGAGTTGATTGATTGAATGCTATAAATTGAGAGATTACTATTATTGAACGTATTCATTATTTATCTAAGTTCTCGATGTTACAATGCCTTCTTAGGTGTCGTACTCGCGTCTCTTGACAGTGTACCCGACACCTTAAATGGCGTCAAAACGTTAGGAGCTAAATCTAAAAAATAAACTGTTCAATAATCGTTTTATTTCAATGTAATTATCTCTAATAACACCGTCACAGTTAAAGTTCTCATGATACCAATCTGATGTTTCGCTCTACATAACTTTAAAACAGTTGAACTATAGCTTAAACCGTTAACTTAACTATTAGTTGTCAATTAAGACAAAATGCGGTTGTTACAGTTTCCTTAATTAAGTCTGCCTAATTCAAACGTTCCTTAATTTAGGAAAGTGTTATTCAGGACACTGAATGCGAACAAATGAAATGCTATGTCATTTGGGTATTTTGAGGGCAAGTGAAATAAGCGCATTTTCGTTTATACAATAACAACACCGGTCATGCCAAATCGGACGAGACGTTCTGATGCTTCGTACATATGGCAAATGGTCACAAATGTATGTATATTTGATTATTTTCTTAGTTGGAATTTTACATTCAGCCACATACATGAATACTTTGCCAAACTAAAAAAAAAAGGGATATAATTCTCTTTTTTGTTAAAATCCTATTAAATTTAGCTGATAGTCGGAACATGGCGGAAAAAAATAGGCATTTTTAAAGGACCATATTTCTTTAAGTGATTATTTTATCTTCTTCTTCTTAGTCGGCATCTTCATTGCTGAAGGTCGTGTCTAGTCTGAAAGTCTTGATCACTTTATTTTATTTACTATGCACTTCCACGTGTCTCTGTCTTCGGCAGTCTTAATCGCCTTGGTAATTGGCAGGCCAGTAAGCGACTTTACCAGATCTGACCAGCGGGTAGGTGATTATTTTATAGAGAAAAGGAAATAATAGCGGCGCGCATTAAGTAACCTAGATCTTTTAGGAAATAATCATTGCTCTAAAAGCATTTTCAACGAAAAAATCAGCGAAAAACGTTTGTATGGGGAAAGACCCGGTCGCGTCCCCTCTTAAAGTGCTAAGACAGTGTCAGACTTAACGGCGTCTTAACATTGATTCGCGCTTGAGTATTCATCCATTATACTTGAATTGTGATTTAAACTCTGTAATCTTAATACATATGCAAAATAAAACAGCATAAACACACAATATGCAGGCCATTTCTATTACTCGTATTACGCACGCACTGGTTTCACATTTGGAAATGTGTAATATGCGGGTACAACGCAATCATTGAAATACATTAAATAAAGAAATCGAGTAATTATTACTTAATTTGTAGTTTGTAGTACATAATTTGATTATAAACTTATCTACTACAAAAAGTACTACACGTTTTTTTAACCTGCGACGCAAAAAGAGGTTTTTATAAGTTTGGCGTATTGGGTTGTCGGTCTGTCTATGTCTCTCTGTGGCATCGTAGCTCCTTAACGAATGGGCCAATTATGATGTGGTTTGTTTGTTTGAAAGCTAATTTTCTGATGACTTTCAAATTCTGTACAGATCTTTATAAATTATAGTTAAGAACCATCTCGATCACGTCAGCTTTCAACATAATACAATGCATCCTAATTAATCGGTTCATTTGTGTTACGATGCCACAGACAGACACGTTAAACTTATAAAATCCTTTTGCGGGGTGTTTTTTTTTCGGAGGTTAAAACAAAACACAAACGTACAAATACAGGTTACAAAACTGCCACCTAATGCACAGCATTTCGGTCTTAAACGTCTAGATTTCTAGAAACTCCTAAAGAATTATCATAGCAATTGTATCCTCAACTAGCTGTCCCCCGCGACTTTGTTCGCGTGTTTTAGTTTCAACGCTTTTTCATTTTTGCAACATTTTTCATTTATGCTCCGCTCCTATTGGTCGTAGCGTGATGTTTTATAGCCTATAGCCTTCCCCAATAAACGGACTATGCAACACAAAAAGAATTATTCAATTCGAATCAGTAGTTCCTGAGATTAGCGCGTTCAAACAAACAAACAAACAAACTCTTCAGCTTTATAATATTAGTATAGATAATAAAATCTACATATAGACAAATCGACAATCGTTTTCTCCTGTACAAGTGAAATTCGACGAAGAAACAATAAATTTCTATAGGTCATACAAAAGAAAGTCAAATGCTAAATGTATGCATTATGTGTCATCACGCGAAATGTCTTAAAAAACCTACAGTCCTGCTAAACTGGAGGTCATGGGTTCGATTACCATCTAGGAAAAATCGTTGTGTAATGAGCATGATCATTTGTTCTGTGTCTGGGTGTAATTTATCTATAATATGTATGTATTTAAAAATATATAAGTATGTTTATCAGTCGTCTGGTTGCCATAATACTTGCCCTGCCTAGTTTGGTTTCAGATAGCCGTGTGTTGTCCCAAGATATTGAGATATTATTATATAGGTATCTAGAGTCAAGTAAAACAGTTGGCCCTAAGAAACAAAGTTTGTATTATGAAAATAAATGATAAATAACCAACATAACATGATATACAATTTTCAATATTAAGAAACTTAACTATATAATTATACACTTAAAACAAAACTAAACTCTTAACTAATAAAAACCCCTAAAAAATGGCGTCAAAAAATTCATCTGGTTTCGCTTTCAACTGGAAATATAAATATTTAAAATTGTAAATTGTTATGAAAAGACTTAATATATTTTCTACCGGATAGTTGAGAAATAGGCTAGCTTAAACAGGATTTAGACATCTAGATCTCTTATAATAACGCAAGAAACACACTTTTCTAGGAACATCTAATAGGCGTTTTCAAAGGAAAGAAGCTGCATTCTTAGGTTGTTTGCATACCAGACGGAGTATTAGGTAAGTAGGTATATGTATACCATTAATAATTTATCTATTTTCTAGAGCAGTAATTCTGTAAGGCCTTTTTTTCCAACGCTAGTGCCCTAACTCTCCGATTTAATTTTAATTCTAATACTATGCCAATGCAAAACTGATATTAGTTTAGCAGGCAGGAGATACAATATTCTTTAAAAAAAAATGCTGTCAAAATAAGGAACTGACTGGAATCTAAACATTGAGAGTATTTTTTTGTACTGCGTGTTGTTTGTGTGCCTGCAAAAATAATTTCAATTTTTGCATTGATATTGTATTAGAATTAAAATTAAATTGGAGAGCTAGGGCACTGATATTTTTTCTTCGTAGAATAAAATTGTCATCTGACAGATTGTAGAACTGTCAAAAATTCAAAATTAGTCCTCCCTCTAAAATTATCTGGCGTTGGAAAAAGCCCTTAGGCGTATGTCCTAAACATACAAAATAATTTTATTATTCAGTCTGCTCAAAGTTATGATGCAAACCGGACATTGTAACGAATGAGTCATAATAGAAATCATTACAAACAATAAATCACCAATATAAAGTCTAAAACGTCACATTTGGACAACAAATTTAACTTTTATTTTCTTGTCTATGAATAAAATTACGCAAAAACATAGAACTGACATTCATTTCATTGGGTGTCACGGCGGCGAAATAGAACGATCAAAGTTTGAAAATCAGATAGGAAAGAAATATATCATATAATTTCAATCCTATATGCACCCAGTCCATACTTTCCACCAAGGAAAGACTCAGGCCGGTGTCAACGACCTTAAAACCTGCTATCTGAGCTTATCTTAAGAAAGTCAATTGAATTCTTGCAAACGGAATAAAACCTTTATGTGAAATTACCAGGCTGTATAATTAAATATCGCGATCACGATATAAAAATAAAAACTTAAGTTTATTACTTTTTGATAATGCTACGGACCTTTTTGGGCAATGGGCCTGTTTCCTAATTTTTTTTTTAATGTCCGTCTTGTAGATTAATGAATTTTATTGGACACGTATTTTTTCTTTTTTTCTGCAAACAAAAAATGATCAAAATACAGAGAACTGAAGTTACGCGTGACGTCACTCCTCGCTACGATTTTTAGCGAGGCGTAGCGTCATAAGCCCCCACTCCGAAGCTTTAAAGCGGTGTATCTTTGTATTTTTTTATTGTTTTGATAAAAGAAAAAATACGTGTCTAATATTTTTTTATTATCTAACTGACGGACTAAATAGATTTTAACTTTTCATACCCAGGAAACATCCCTATTGGCCCGAATTTTAAGGAAGTTATGGTTTTATTAAAATTATTGCTTAACCACATTTTTCGTAACGGTAATTTTTAGACATTTCCAGTTTGTCTTAAATGGAACGAACTGATGTTTTTTGATGCTTTTAAATTGATTTTTAATCATACTCGAAACACTCAATTATAATTAGTGCCATAAACAATAAAATAACATTCAATCACTTACAAAACGAAATTTAAAAAGAACACTTAAAAATAATCGTCGAAAAGAAAGTAGGCAGCTCATATATTTAGTTAGTATTATTAAAAAAGAATGTCATAGTTTCGAATCCACGTTCGAATTTTAAAATCGGTCATCACCGACGCGGGGTCGGCATCCGTACGGGACCGCGTTTCGTTCATTTCACTGACCCACATTTACAACAACGGAACGTTAAGACGTCGTCACCAAGAAAACACACTAACAAATTCTTTGTCCTTGAAATAAATAGGTGCTGTTATAAATACCTCTGCCTGATTGTTTTTTTTTAAACTCCTTTTGTTTTTTTAATGATAAAAATGTAATGTTTGTTTTTATTAGTGTGAAATTACGGAGATTTTGTTTAATACTGCAAAATTACGTTACTCTAAATTTCTATAAGATTAGATTTTAAATAATGTATAGACATACATAATAATATGTAATTAAGCTCAATACTATACGCCTATGCCATACAAGTGTTAAGATAAAAAGTGATTTATAGTTTTAAAACGCGTTCCTTCACAAGTATTAGTTAGCTACGGTCAAGAAGCTTTTCTACGATAAACGAGTTGATTTTATTTCTCAAGTACAGACCGCAGTAATAGGAAGAGCAACAACCTATGATTGCAGGGCCGTTATACCCGATCGTCTTGACCAAGCAGTGATAAAATATGAAAAAAAAAACGGCAATTCTTTCAACCATAACTCCTTTCATTCATTCTTAAAAAGTAACGTTTGAAATGCGAATTATTATTCTAAACTCGACGCAACCTAATTTACTTGTTTTTTTTTTGTAATGGCTACCATATTAAACGCGCCAAATGGTTTCGAATTTCGAATAGGGTCAACAGACGGTACGGAAATATTTTTTTATATTTACCTGTTTAGCGGTCACCAAGACGAACTCTCACAATCACAACGAACTCATTATCCACCGGCACTGAGGATTTAACAGTTATTCGTACTAAAAGCGATGATTAACAACTTAAGACATTCGTTTCAAGCTATTTCTTTGTTACGAAAATAATATTTACTCTAAAATAAATGCCTTTAATCTAACGCAACTTTTTAAACTTTTTGACAGTTTCGCGTGCGCGCGCTTTTAATTGTAACTTTTTTTGTTTGGTCGATGTAAGGCACAGGCGTTCACCGCGTCAGCCTTGACCGCTACACGACTGCGGTCTTACTGAACGAACTGTCTTACTGCAGTCGCGCTTGTCCTCCCGCCGACCATGTAAACAGCGTTGCCACAGAGACACTTACCCAGATACATTGGAGATTTCTAGTTCGTACCAATTTGCATGAGGTAAAAATATTAAACGTAAATTCTATACACCTGCAATCATTTTACAAAACAGCTTTATCTAACAAAGAAACCTCACAAACTAACAATTTTAGAGCTTTACGATAACTTTGCCATTTAAATCTACTAAGAAGGTTTAATACCAATAAAAAAGTCTAAATTCTTCTCTATAAATTGGATACAGGTAAGTTTTTCGTTACACTTGGCAACACAGCATGTAAATTACTTTCCAACAGTTAGTTTTCGCTCGGTTGCACCGATTCCGGTCAGCTTTTGTGTTTTTTTCTCAGCTTTAGCAAAGAAAGAAAGCTTGGTATGAGTAAACAACATTTTTTTTCCGTTTGGTTAGTGATAATAACAAAAAGGGTTGAAATGTTATGTGGCCTAAGAGAATTGACTTAATGCCCTAAGCTTACGAGATAAGACCAAGTAAGCAAGAAGTTAAAAAAACCTTTCAATAGAAGACACCGCAATAATAAATAAATAAATAATAATACCAGTTGTAGCTGTATAATTTTAGGGGCAAAGACCTATTCTTGCACTTACTCTCCAATTCAATTTTAATTCTAATACAATGCCATTGCAAAATTGTTATTAAATTATCAGGCACACAAACAAAACACTGTACAAAAAAATACTCTCAATGTTTAGATTCCAGTCAGTTACTTCCATTTTTAGGGTTCCGTACCTCAAAAGGTAAAAACGGAACCCTTATAGGATCACTTTGTTGTCCGTCTGTCTGTCTGTCTGTCTGTCTGTCTGTCTGTCAAGACCTTTTTTCTCAGGAACGCGTGGAGGTATCAAGCTGAAATTCATATCAAATACTCAAGTCTATGGTCTCTTGGAGCTGTGAAAAAATCAAACTTCTAAGTCAACGCGATCAAAAGATACTCCCGTTTATGCCGCAAATTTTCGACACTCGCAAGGGAATCAAAACCTACAGGGTACTTCCCGTGAACTCAGAATCTTGAAATTTGGTACGAAGCAACGTCTTATAACACAGATAAAGGAAAAATTGCGAAAAGCATAAATTTTTAGTTACATCATATAATAAAAATATTTTTAATTATGGATTTAATTTAGCAATAAAAATACCATAACTTTTACTTATATACCTACAGGTTTGTACGGAACCCTCGGTGCGCGAGTCTGACTCGCACTTGGCCGGTTTTTTAAAAAAACTGAATCTCCTGCCTTCTAAAATAATATTAATTTTGCATTGCCATTGTACTTATTAGAATTAAATAGAAATATCGATCACCATTTGTTCTCTGTTTTTGTTTGGGCTTTATATGTGGGTACATACCTAGGTACTTAATTAAATCCAATCTGGATTTAATAACACAAAACCACAGACATTCTCACGCTGTTTTCCTTAAGATTTTAATGTGTCAGTTGAAATAAATAAGTAACAAACTAGGTACGCAACTTGTGAAAAACTTTAGAAAGATATAAGTTAGTACTAAAGTTTTCTATTTTTTATGGAATTTATTGCTTTTTATATAAATTGCTGAGCCCCGCGGTTTCACTTGCGTTCTGCTCGATCTCGAACAATATAATTAAATCAATCAGAATTTGACACTAATTTTGTCACACTGTTTTTTTTATCAAAACCCTAAATATTAATGGCTAGAAATTAACCTAAGTTACTGTATGTTGAACAAGCGCAGTAAACTCTCTCTTGCTTGCAAGAAGAGAATTTACACTGCGTGCGTCAGACCTATCATGACTTACGGCAGCGTCGTATTCTCTCACGTACCCGATTATCGACTCAAACGAATGCAAACTCTCCAAAACCTTTTCATGCGTAGAGCCACGGGCGCTCCAGGTTACGTTCGTAACTTGCAGCTGCACTGTGACTTAAAGCTGCCCACAATCAAGCAGTTCATGAAACGCGCCGCGACCCGTTTCTTCGACACCGCCGAAACCCACCGTAACCCGCTTATCGTAGCGGCCGCGCGATACCGACCTTCAGTCATCTCCAAGATAAAACGTCCTAGACACACTCTCTCCTATCCCGACGATAAGACAACGCTTCTACAAGAAGCATTCGACTTAGCTAGCAGTAGCAATACAAAACACAACCGCCGTATACTACGTCCTCGCCGGCGAGGCCCGTCGCGTATTATAAATAATAGTAACGTAAATGTTACCCCCCCGTCCCTAGATCAAGCTGGCCCGAGCCGGCCAAACTAGCAATAAAAATATGTCCCTAAATAATAATAACTCAGATCCAGCCATCCCTTGCTGTTTTTGCCTTATTAAGATAGTCAGCAACGCACTAAGTCGAGGTCCGAACCCCGCAGGGGGTGCCCTTAGTGAACGTTGCTGACGTAGTTAGTTTATTTTACTTGCTCTGGCTGGAGGCCTTACGGTTCTCGCCAAAAGTCCGGTGAAGCAGTCAAAGCCTGCGCTCAGGCTAACTGCAGTAGACCTCATCCAAAAAAAAAAAAAAAAAAAAAAAAAAAAAATAACCTAAGTTACGGCGTAGGGATATGTCGGACTTACACCGACTAAAAACACCCCGGTCCCGTCCTTGCCTTTGCCGGACCCGCGGGATCGCTTACGCAAGCTCTGCGCTGCCTCGACAGGTAAATGTGTACCTAATTGCATTAAATAACTTTTTCTGTAATATTCCATCTCATTAAGAACAAACTAATTAAAATAAACACAAGAACAACTGAAAAACACTGTTTATAATCAATGTTGTTTTACTTTCAGTGTTATTTCAGAAGATAGGCTTTAAATAGGTACTTACTTATGTAAAACCAATCTATTTCTATAAAGTATTCCACTTCACAAATAGGACGTCAGATTTGATCTAATGGTTTTCTCGGGCAATTAGCGACAACGTTTAAAATAACTAGTTTAGCATGATTTGGCAGTAAGTATCATTCACAGTAATATATTCGGGTCAAATTGTTTTTTGAAGTAAAGTTTCTAGGCCTAATGTTATTTTTTGCACGGGTAGCAGAGTTGTTTATTGGTCACCACGCTATGCCATTGCGTGACGTGCTGCGGGTTCGATCCCCGCATGGCACAAACGTTTATGTAATTCACAATTTTTTGTTTATGTAATTGAAATGTTTGCGAAACCTGCGCGACATAGGGAAAAGGTTTATTAAAAAAAAATATACTAAATAATGCCCTTACTTTAATAGTCTGAGTATTAAGTACCTACCTACTAAACTACCTAAAAAAAACAAGTCAGTAGGTTGGTAAAAGACTGCTCTCAATTACTGTAGGGCGCTGATGAAAAGGTTGAACGCGGAAAGATTAACTTTTAAACTTAGTTTGGACTTCTTAGTAGACACACATACTAAAAAATCCCCACTCTTCGAAAGTAAGCCCTAAAAGGGCTATAAAATATATTTTTTGTATATACATCTCTAAAACTATACATCATAGCATGAAATTTACCCTAATATGTATATTTTTTTAGCCTTAAAATTTCCTATGATACATAGATTTTTTTTGCTGCACCGCTATATGAAAGCCTATAACATTCTCTACAAAATTGATTTGGATTTTTAGTTTGTCTGTCTACTCTACTAACTAGACCAAAGGAAGTCCTAATGTTAAACTTTCCGCTTTCAACCCATCCATCCATAACTTAGTTAGATGAATAAAAGAGTAAAGTATCTACATAGCGCGCATATTGAGTAAGTATGAACTGTTGGCACTAGTATGAACATGTAAAATCGTAAATTAGTGTCAAAACGGAGCGCACCATTTTATTAATACTATCTAATAACCTAATATTACCCTAATAATATCGGAACCGTCGATATTTTCGCATAAACGTCTGTCGTCGCCCGGAAAATCACATAAATCAGTAAACGACCGTAGTACATTTAGCTAAAAATGTGAATAAGGCCTAATAAGGCTTTGGGTTTAGCTACTAGCTCTATGCTTGTCTATGTTTAAGTACCTACTCTAAGATCCATAAAATCATTCGTTGTCCGGACTATAGGTATTTCACGCAACGAACAATGAGGCCAGGCAATTACAAATCAATAAAGGCTTTATAACTAGAAAAAAAAAAGCAACAATTGTGTCAGTAATGTAGGACAAAAGCTTGTATTTCAATCGGCCCAGTTACGCACTGTTTCAAGCGAATTGTTTTTCTTTTAATAGTTTAGTTAATCAATTAAAAAGCAACTGTAATCAGCTATGGTGGCCGGCTATTAAAGTTCTTCATCATACTTTTTTTGTAATTCCAGCAGCTGATCAATAAATTGACATAAATGTCCCCTTTGGGCTGATCCTACACCAGATGTTTTTAACTTTTTATCTAAGGAATATTTATTTGAATTTTTGACAGTTCTTACATGAAAAATCTGTCATACGTCAATTTTATTCCACGACATTGGAAAAATGAGCCATAAGACGATTATCTGAAATCTTCTTCTTTTCGAGTCGATGGTATATTTAAATTTGATGCGCCCAGTAATTGACCAAACTAACTGCGACATCATTGGCGAGGTTAAAATCCTTCAAAGTGCAGGTGTCCTGACACTTTAGGCACTCTAATAGGTGCGGTATTGTCTGGCCGGGAAGGCCGCACTCTGCAATTAAGAGTTAAATAAAAGAATTCAGTACCAAATCGTTTAAAATACTTACTTTACTTGTGCAATAAATAAAAAGCTAAAAATTTTGAAAAGCCTGAGGTCTCACTTGGCTAGTTCTCATATACGAATTATTATGTTCGATGGCTAGTTTTCGGAATAATAAAATAAGAACCGACAAGTAACAGGCTTAGAACTTGCGAAGGCTATAATATAAAATTCGTATATGAAAACTAGCCAAGTCTGTCCTTAGGCTACAATATATTATAATAAGTTATAAGAAAATTATATTTTATGATGTTATAAATAACTTTCAGGACTGACCATTGAACTTGGCACCCATTTAGATCTCACTTCTTTTGTCGTTGAAGTCAACAACCAAGGCATATATCATAATTTTGAACTTGGCTCCCATTTTACATTTATGTTTTTGATGGGATATCATTACTTTTTGTACATAAATTATTAAAAGGTACGGTAGGTTTACGGTTATAAGTTAATTGTTCCTAATAATAAATAAATAATTAAGTGAAAAATTATAATAAAATGATAAAAATTTACCAGTTTCAGATTTATTCCTTTGTATTCACTTAATTACCTATCTGCATGCCATATTTGAACTTTCTAGGACATCTGGAACTGGGTTAGAATTTTGATCTATAGGTCAGTCAGTGATAAAAATGACGATTTTTGGACGTTAATATCTAAATAACCGTTTGAGATGTGTTTATGAAATTTGGAGCATATATGTATCTCGCAAGTCTCAATATATGAGCCACATTTGACACGTTGATGTGAAATAGTTTTTGAGTTATGGGGGGGTCAAAAGTGGTTCCAAATGGTTCGTGTAATATTACACACGGTGCTGCTCGCCAGTTCTGTTACTTGAACTTGGCTTGACACGCTCCCGGCGTGTCTAGATCGCAGGATCCAAGACTTTTTAAGTAACAGGGTAGGTCGCAATATGCAAATCGATGTTTATCTATACTAATATTATAAAGCTGAAGAGTTTGTTTGTTTGAACGCGCTAATCTCAGGAACTACTGGTTCGAATTGAATAATTCTTTTTGTGTTGGATAGTCCGTTTATTAAGGAAGGCTATAGGCTATAACATCACGCTACGACCAATAGGAGCAGAGCATAAATGTAAATGTTGCAAAAATGAAAAACCGTTGAAACTAAAACACGCGAACAAAGTCGCGGGGGAAAGCTAGTATAAAATAACAAGTTGCTTATTTTCTTTTCCTCTCCTAAGAATCGCTCTACTATGGTGTATTTTATCTATTGTCTGTACAGCAAATTTGTTAGGTAATAAAACCTACATAGATTCACGAAGTACCCAATAGACTTTTACTTTACGCACATCCCAGTTGGTGTTTTATTATAAACTATGATTATACAGGTCAGTTACCTACCTACCTACCTACTATGTATATAGGATTATTATTAACTATTGAAAAAAAAATGCATGATATTATTATTCATGTTGTAAAGACATTCAAAACGAAACTATTATCTAAAAAGCAATTCATACAAGCCCAAATTATTATTTGAAATTGTATTTCTAAACGAAATAAAAATTCATGTCAAACATCAACATGTTGTGCCGCAGAGGAGAGGAGTTCATTTTCGGTTAGACAGCTGTCATCGACTGTCAAAATAAACAAAAATTTAATACCAGTGAAAATTACAAGTTTTCATATAAAATTACAATGAAATAAAAGAAATAAACACGATTGGTTAATATCAAAGGTTGTTTACTAATTAATAAGGTCAGTTGGCTCAATGCTTTCATTTAAATTACTTGACTTTTATTAAAAAAAGATAGCACGTGACAATGTGCTTTAAAAAATTAACCACGTTTAAATTTTTATAAGAAATCCCATTAGACTTTAATGGAAATTATTTTAAATACTGTATGTAATTTATAATATTTATATTCAAGTATATTGTCTAAATGCCAAAATGTTAAATTATAACCTCAAATCATACGGTTTTTTGCATTTCCCAAATGTTACTTTACAAATTTTCAGTCATATATATTTACATTTAAACTGTAAGGTCACCATACGACTTACCAATTAAGATTATTTTACTATAATTATTGATTGTGAAATACAATTATCTAAACAAAAAAGAAGTAATTTAAATCGCGTTACCTCCCATCAGGTTAAAAATATATCCTCACTTTCTCAGGCTTCAAGCTACCCAATACAATTAAAATCGGCTCAGCAACAAATATAGAAAATGGATTTCTCTATAATCACTGCAAATTTTCTAGCAATACCCATCCAAACACTAAGCATACAGGATTTAATATATGAAAAAGTATTAAAATTTCTAAACATTTTCACATAATTATGTAATTGCTATGAAACACTATAATAATAAATAAAAAATTAAAATTTACAGAATGGACGTAATATTGAAACCAGCTTCGGCAACTACAAAGAAACAGAAACGGAAATCTAAGGCAAAAATAACAACCTCAGAACCTAAAAACATAAAGTTGGATACATCGGAGACCACATCACTAACGACTCTCAAACCAGTAAAAACAAAACCAATAAAAGATGATGTAGAGGTGGAGTTTGAAGAGTACAGCAGAAGGTATCCAATATTAAAAAATCAAGAATTAGTAAACAAATTCCTGAAGGTACCAATGTCAAATAATCAAAAAGGTATATATTTTTTTTTTACTTTTTTTTTGGCTTAATTTTTTACACAGCGTTACAAACCTTCTTAGATTGCCAGCCATACTATAATATATGTTTTTGATCTATATTTCGGGTCTACTTAAAGTATATAGTATGCAAAAATACTATATTTTAGCTAAATGGAGTTAGCAAGCAATCTACTTATTATTATTTTTAAACGATGCCTTGAAAGCATTTTCTGTCTTGTACTGTAAAGAACAAAAAAATGAAAAGATGCAAGATTTATGCAGAAAATATAGTTTAAAATATATTATACTAGCTGTCCCCGTGGCTTCGCTCCCGGCAACTGAACACTTACCCTACCTACCCTACCCTACCTACCCTACGTTCCCTACCTACCTTACCTACCTTACCTACCTACCTACCTAACCTACCCTACCCTACCCTACCCTACCTATGTCCTTCTCCTGGTTCTGAGATACCTACCAATTTTCAGCCAAATCAGTTCAGCCGTTCTTGAGTTATTAATAGTGTAACTAACACAACTTTCTTTTATATATATAGATGTACATGTCCCGCACAGTGGTAATTAGGGTGGTGACCTATATGCCACTCTGCTAACAGTGCAATCGCATAATTTTGAATGTTTTTGCTAAATGATTTCCAAACAAAAAATCTTATAAATTTTTGTACTGTACCAACTTAACATTTAGCTTTTGTGTTTCAACTTATTTAATATATAATATATTATACTGGTTCTGGTTCATCTATTTTACAAAACTGTTCAGTCTAAACAGACTAGTTTGATCTAAAAGTGACAACCTCCATGGTCGAGTGGAGTACACACCGGTTTTCAAGGTGTCTCTATCTCTGAGGTCCCGGGTTCGATCCTTGGACCGGGTCAATGTAGAAAACCGTTTTTCTACATGGTCTCCTTACTTACTTTCAGGTTCAGAGCAATGTATATAATGTTGCGGACATTTATTTATTAAATAAAAAATTGATCTGGTAACATAATATAAACTTATGGTTTCAGGTCGCATTCGACAAGCAGTGCGAGACTCCCTGCAAGGCACATCCAACGTCCTTGTCCCAGAAATAATTCACAGCAAGATACAATCCATACTCCGCAGTTCAGAGAACCTGACGGACTCTGAACTCAGACGTATCCGTATTCTATACAATCTATTAAAAACTGCCTTAAAAGGAGAAAAGGTAGCCAGCGATACCGTTAAACCTAAATCGGGGAAAGCAGACAAATCTAAACGGAAGTCACAAGAAGAAAGTCCGAAGGCTAAAGATGCTGTTAAGAAGAACAAAGAAGAGAAAAGGGAGCAGCTGGTGAAGAAGGTCAAGGGTCCAAAGAGATATGTTGTGTTTCTTGGTAACCTACCACTTGATGTTGACAAGGAAAAGGTAATGATTTTATATTTCAACCTTCCTTTTCAACCCCTATGGGGATGAATTTCCAAATATCCCTTCTCAGTGCCAACTTACGCCATTTAAGGAACTTTTGTTCAAAATATCATGCTTCTAGACCCAGTGGCTTCAGCTGTGTGTTGATCAGTCAGTCAATCAGTTAATAATTTAAAATTATATAGATAGTCTCACCCCCGGTTTCTAAAAGGCTGATTAATTTAATATGTCAGACAACTGATCACAACTGTGATTGGTTGAACAAGACTAACAACCAATCACAGGGCTTAACATGAAGTTTGTGAAGTGATTAACTAATTTTTGTGTTGATCAGCCCTTCAGAAACCTGAGGTTAGTGATTTGATTTACAATCTATAAAAGATTTTATTTATATGTATTTAAATGGGTAGGTAATTGATTTTTACTAGTAGCAAATTAATAGAACCAAGTAAAGAAGGTTCACCTTACGAAATAAAAATAGCAAGTCTACATGCGACAAAACAAAGTGCTATTCGTTTCGCATTGAGCGCTTAATGCTTAACGCGCTATTCACCTAAACCAGGGGTTCCCAAACTTATTTTGTCTACTGCCCACTTTGAGAATAAATTATTCTTTAGCTCCCCCATATTTTCACCAACTTAAAAACCACTATAACTTCGAATTAAATTAATCATTTTGAGCTATATTAGCGGAGATTTGATTTTTTTTCTGAGTCTCTTACTTTACTTAACGGTGCGAACGGGCGATAACGCCCCCCTTTAGGCCTGCAGCGCCCACAAGGGGGCGTTATCGCCCACTTTGGGAAAGGCTGACCTAAACATTGCCACTCTCTTTTAACGCGTAACTCTATCTAGGCCAGCGCATTAGTTGTAGACTTGTAGCTTGCAACAACATAACTATCTAATAATAGAATTACGCGCGGTTAGCGGCAACCTACTGCCATTCGCCTGCCCGGGAGGCGCGCCGGCCGAACGTATCGGTTTTAGGGGATTATGGCTAAGCTTACTATAGCAAACCCATTCAATTCAATGGCATGAAAGTGGAAAAAAACAAATTTGGTTAACAAGAAATGTATGAGAAATATGGCGCCGATTCCCTTGTACGCTAACTAAAATTAAACCATTGCTATCTTTTACTAACATGCAGCGTGAGAAAAGGACGACAACAGCGTGTCGACAGATTAATAAAAGAATTTTAGTCGAAACTAAATTTGACAGCTCTAATTTTCGTCTGTCCTTTTCTAATTGTGTACAAGTGAAAAAGATACCGATGGCCTAAAATAAGTTTAGTGTATGTTTAACAGAATCGGGGCCAATGTCTATAATGTGATATGTTTTATCTTTACAGATAATGAACCACTTCTCGGAAATGAACGAGCATATCATAGACATCCGACTCCCCAAGAGTACGGACGGCAAGAAGAGTGCTATAGCCTACTTGGAGCTTAGTAATGAACCAAGCTATGAGGTGAATATAATAAACCTAGTTAAAAAATATAGACAGCTTGCATAATGCATGTTTCAGTGTCCCGAAGCTTGATAAATACTTTGAAGTTTTAAAACATCTGGCAAGATTAGTGATCGTGACTGCAAAACCGGAGGTCGTGGTTTCGATTCCAACCCAGGACAAATCTTTGTGCAATGCGCATGATCATTTGTTCTGCGTCTGGGTGTAATTTATCTATAATATGTATGTATTTAGAAATATGCAGTATGTAACAAAAACCCTGTCCGATCCAATAAAGGCGTATTCTCGGTTCAACATACGTACTAGATAAAACGTCTCGCTCAGGCGGCTTCTTTGATACAAAACTGTAGGTATTACACGTGAACTTTGTCGATCAGTGTTGCCTTTGATCAGTTTTATTTTAATTTAATTACATTCACAGGGGAAAAATATTAATCTCAAATCCAATCAATAGTTACGTATAAATGTGTACGCAGTACGATGGAAAATAGTACTCATAAGGATCGGACAGGGTTTTTGTTGCATGCTGTTTAGTATGATTATCAGTTGTCTCGTTGATACAATATAATCCCACCAAAAACATTCAATGTAAAAAGAGCCAAGTCTCTCTACGCAATTCTTCCATCGTAAAAAGTTTTGAGATGAAGGTTCTAAGTTTGCTAGAAGTACCTTAGATTTTTGATGATCGGTCAGTGAGTGAGTCAGTGAGTGACAAAATGGTGTAACTTTGATCGCTCATAACTCGTAAACTATTGGTTCAAATGTCATGTAATTTTGAGGCTGAGCTTGTTTTAATACTTACTCTAGGTCATCGAAAACCTAAACCCCTGGCTTTGTCCGTATTGATGATACAGGGGGGGTGAAATACCCGCGAAACGCTTCGAGAAAAGGATGGTAACGGCTGTGCCCGTTTTGCTCGAGACTTGGCTGGGGCACTGCCGTGCCCCCAGATACAGGCTCTGCCTAGTTGGGATCAGATGGTCGTGTAGGGTTGTTCCAAGATATTATTATTAAATTATAAACATGTATTGTTCACTTATTCAATCACTTATTTGTTTACAGTTTGCGCTATCAAAGCATCATTCAATGCTCGGCAGTAAAAGAATAAACGTACTGTACACGGCGCCCAAGAAAGGAAAGGTGTCGAAAGCCACTGCAAAGGTAAGGACCTACTTATAAAATTGCATCACACATAGGTATAACAGCATTTAGATTATTTGTTGAGGTTATATACTAGCTCACACTTTTTTTTTATTTATACAAGATGTTACTGAAATGTTATATCTATCCAAAAGGGGTGAATAGTACATCTAGTATAGAGTACTCTTAAATGAATTTCAATTCTAATAAAATGGCAATGTAAAATTGTTCTCCATTTAGCAGGCACACAAACAACACACAGTACAAAAATACTGTCAAATGTTATCGATTCCATTAGTACCTTCCATTGACACAAGTTTTTTTAAGAATCTGTCTTATTTCCGTAACTAATATCAATTTTGTATTGGAATTAAAATTAATTGAAGAGTAAGTGCGAGTCGGACTCGCGGTTGAAGGGTTCGCACCATCGTACAAGATTATTGCCGTTAAAATTAAGCGAAAATCTATACTATATATAATATTATAAAGCTAAAGAGTTTGTTTGTTTGTTTGTTTGTTTGAACGCGCTAATCTCAGGAACTACTGGTTCGAATTGAAAAATTCTTTTTGTATTGGATAGTCCGTTTGTTGAGGAAGGCTATAGGCTATATAACATCACGCTACGACCAATAGGAGCGGAGCATAAATGAAAAATGTTGCATAAATGAAAAACCGTTGAAACTAAAACACGCGAACAAAGTCGCGGGGAACAGCTAGTCTAAAATAAACACGTCATGAGATACAGCCCGCTGACAGACGGACGGACACCAGAGGCTTAGTAATAAGGTCCCGTTGACAACCTTTGAATACGGAGCCCTAACAAACACCAATAACATATCCATTCATCAATTTTTAGGCTTCCGTACCTCAAAATGACAAAACGGAACCCTTATAGGATCACTTTGTTGTCCGTCCGTCCGTCCTTCCATACCCAGGAAACATCCCTATTCAATAACTTTGTTTTTTTTTTATCCAGGGCAAAGCAGCAAAACTAATCGCTCTACAGAAGTCCGGGAAGCTGGTGGGTAGTCTCCCGCTCGCCAAGAAACGCAGCCAACGGAGATTAAAGAAGAAGAAGGCTGAAGCTAAACTTGCTGAGAAAGCTGTGTAATTGTACTATAGTACTTAATATACTGAGTTTTTTGTGCTACACACTGTTGTTATTTACTCCCCCTGGTCCCCACTGCCTTTAACCTACATCTCTACATCTGATCCCGAACTAGGCAGAGCCTTACTGTGGCACAGGACAACTGATAAACACTTATATAGTTCTAAATACATACATATTATAAATAAGTTACACCCAAACACAGAACAAATGATCGTGCACATCGCACAAAAAATTGTCCTGCGTGGGAATCAAAGTCAATTATTAATTATAAAACAAACTTCCCTTCATCATTCTTATAGATAGCTAAAATAATAAGGCTGCGCGCACACGGGAGCTGTTCTTGCTAGAGCAGTTCGGGTAAGGACGGCCTAAGCTTTCATCTAAAGTAGCAGGCCAAGAAATAACAAGTTTTAGCTACGTAAGGATTAGTACACATTAAACAGTGTTATTGTTTCGTTTTGTACGAACAGATGGCGCTGTTCTCAATCTCCATACAGTTTGATAAAATGGAATGGATTCTAAATCGCGCAATCAAAGTTTTCGTAGCTTGTAGTTACAAATCCAGTATTTGGCCTATTTCAAATGTACTTGCTTCGGCAGTACATATACTAAAATTGGAACGATACAGAGAAGATTAGCATGGCCCCTGCGCAAGGATGACACGCAAAATCGTGAAGCGTTCCACATTTTTTGGAGAGTTTAAGTTTATAGTCAAAGCTCAATGTTGGTTTATTTAATTTTGATACTAAAATATTTTGAGTCTGAACCGTCTCATTGTTGTACAAGTAGGCTTCTTTTGCTTTTTCATGTTTTTCGGTCAACTTAATAAAACAAAAGTTTTATTATCAGCAATATCAGCTCTCATCTCCCTCATCTCTATCAATACGAACGTGGCGATTTAATTCAATGTTTGTGAGATTGGGTGGATAGATTAATATTTAGATAAATCGTTTTAAACACGGATGTCAAGTGATGAGAGCGTACCTAAATAATTTAATCTTTTTTATAGATTACAAAAAGCTGTAACTAGTTACAGCTTTACCGTGCACCCTGTATACCTATGTATACTTATATGCCCCAGAAAGTATGGACGATCGAGTGGACAGAGGTAGAGGACACTTAGAGGTATCCGAATACCATCAGGTATGTTCCACGATTTTGTGTAGTTTTCGAGTTATAATACTTTTTCGTGATTTCTAACTGAATTCCAGACTTTCATCATATTTCTCACACTGCCGTGCTGAGTCGTAATACATGAACCATACTTTTTTCAAAGAAGTAAATAGTGCAGTTTAATCATTTGATACGATAAGAGGTTAAAAAAAATTGAACTGAAAACTTTTATATATCTTGAAAATTTCTGAAATCTTTGAGGGGTTAATAAGCAAAATATAAATATTGATGTCACATTCAATACAAAACTTAATACTACGTCGCGAAGCAGGGGCGCGAGACTGCCTACCCAACACTCGCTCACGCAAACGATTTTGGCGTAAAAAGTGAGAAGAAAAGTGATTTTTACACATGTTTTGTTATTTTTTGTAGTAAATTCTCTTTATTGCGTAATTTGCTCCATTTGCATAATGTCTGCCTACCTGGTCAGAAACACAATGCACGCCACTGGACCCTAGCCGATTTTTGACTCCCGAAAGCCCCTATTGCTTTGCACTGAGACACCAATATTATTCGTTCTTAATAGGGATGTTTCCTGGGTATGAAAAGTTAAAATCTATTTAGTCCGTCAGTTAGATAATAAAAAAATATTAGACACGTATTTTTTCATTTATCAAAACAATAAAAAAATACAAAGATACACCGCTTTAAAGTTTCGGAGTGGGGGCTTATGACGCTACGCCTCGCTAAAAATCGTAGCGAGGAGTGACGTCACGCGTTACTTCAGTTCTCTGTATTTTGATCATTTTTTGTTTGCAGGAAAAAAGAAAAAATACGTGTCCAATAAAATTCATTAATCTACAAGACGGACATTAAAAAAAAAAATAGGAAACAGGCCCATTGTATGTGGAAAAATAATTCATTTGAAACAACTTAGTTCTGTTCGTGTATTAATATTATAATGGACGAATCACCTGGCTCAGGGATGAGTCTCAACGGATTGTAGCAGAACTACTCTGCCGATCACAACACCCCGCCAGGGACGGAAGTCGTCTGCAGACTATTCCGAGCCCCGACATCGAACTGAGGTAAGTTCGGACCTTCGGAGCCGTGACGCACGCATTAAACGGACAGCATCGACCTCCGCGATCCAAAAGGGCTTCGACGTCGCACCTCACGTGGTGAAGCGCGACTAGTAAAGTCACATTGTTTGGAGCCTCTCGACTCCCGGGTCTCCACATGTATCCTTGCCGGATTTGACTAGACGGATTTCTCTCTTAGAGGCGGTCAGAGATGCTTCCGCGGACGTAGCTTCGCACCACCGGCCGTTCGACCGAGTGCATGAACCAGATGTCCGACACCGGTGTTATTGTGGGATTAAACGGTATTACTATCGCAACGACCGGCCATCAGTAGGGTAAAACTGACCTGTCTCACGACGGTCTAAACCCAGCTCACGTTCCCTGTTAGTGGGTGAACAATCCAACACTTTGTGATTTTCGCTTCACAATGATAGGAAGAGCCGACATCGAAGGATCAAAAAGCAACGTCGCTCAGGCCGCTCGGCTGCCACAAACCAGTTATCCCTGTGGTAACTTTTCTGGCACGTCTTGATAAAAACTCTTTATATAAGACGATCGATAGGCCGTGCTTTCGCAGTCCCCATGCGTACTGAACATCAGGATCAAGCCAGCTTTTGCCCTTTTGCTCCACGCGAGGTTTCTGTCCTCGCTGAGCTGGCCTTAGGACACCTGCGTTATTCT